>VDFB02377107.1:0-46790 GCA_007258455.2 Sequoia sempervirens | reverse complement strand
TCAATGAGAGGTATTGAGGTAGACCCTGCTAAGGTAAAAGTAGTCCTTGAGACGCAGGCACCCAAAACATTGAAACAATTAAGAGGTCTCCAAGGAAAGCTTCAATCCATTCGAAGGTTCCTAGCATAGCTGGTAGATAAACATAATCCATACTCTCACCTACTTCACAAGGGAGTAGCATACAAGTGGGATAACAAGTGTGAAGAAGCATTCAATAAGATCAAAGAATATCTACTTACACCACTAGTCCTCATGCCACTGATCCCAACAAAGCCATTAATTCTTTATGTGTCAGCAATAGTAGCAGCCCTTCGTGCTCTTTTAGCTCAACACAACGAAAATGGGACAGAAAGGGCCATATATTCTATCAGCAAAACAATGGTTGGGCATGAGTTAAATTACTGATTAATTGAAAAATCATGTCTAGTAGTAGTGTTTGCATGACAAAAATTTAGACATTACATGTTGGCACACAAAATAAAACTCATCGCCAAAATTGACCCTCTCAAGTACTTACTCTCAAAAGCAATACTCACTAGAAGAATGGCTAAATGATTCATGATACTATCAGAGGATGACATTGAATATGTGGAGTGAAAAGCAATTAAAGGCCAAGTCATCGTAGATCAGCTTGTAGAAGCACCAATCTATTTAGAGAATCCTCTCATCTCAGAGTTTCCATATGAATCCATCTTCAATCTCAACATAGCCAACCATTGGAAACTTTACTTTGGTGGCTCATACACGTAACATGGATCAGGAGCCAGTGTCTTCTTTATCACCCCATGGGGGGAGTGCATACCTAAATCGTATAAATTAGCATTCCCCTACACCAATAACATTGTAGAGTATGAGGCTTTAACCATAGGTCTCAAAATAGCAGTACAGTGGCACATCATGGCCCTCAAAGTATACAGAGACTCCCAATTGATAATAAATCAAGTGAATGGTGAATAGAAAACTAAGAATGATAAGCTTACCCCATACAATAAACTGGTGGATACTCTCAAAGAATCCTTCATCAAGATCACATTTGAGAAAATTCCTAGAGAAAAAAATAGAGTTGCAGATGCCATTGCAACGATTGGATCCCTACTGGACATCCCTCACAACATCTTAAAACATGAATTCTTGGTAGAGAAGCTTCTCGTGCCTGCATTCGAGGTACCAAAGTTAGAACTTTTTTGTGAAGTCATTGGTCCTGGAGATCCCCAGTACCATGAAATTTATACCTACCTACAAATAGGCGTCTTGCTTGCTGACTTACCCTCAAGCTTAAAAATAACTTTTATTAAAAAATCCTCTAGGTTTGTCATCCTAGGAAATACCTTATCATAGGAGCATAGAAGAAACCTTATTACACTGCCTTAATACTGATGAAGCCTTGATTGCTTTAACTAAGGTGCATAAAGGCATCTGTGGTTCACACTCAAGTGGAATGACCTTGGCCAACAAACTACTAAGGATGGGGTATTATTGGCCAACTATGGAGAAAGAGGCACACAACTATGTCAAGAGGTGTCTTCAATGTCAACAACATGGGGACCTCATCCATGTTCCAGCTCAAGAGCTCCATCCTATTGTTACACCATGGCCCTTGTCACAATGGGGACTTGATCTCATTGGAAAAATCACTCCCACTTCATATAATGGCCACAAGTTTATAATAATAGCCATCGATTACTTTACCAAGTGGGTCGAAACCATACCAATGACCTATATAATGGGGAAGTAGATATCAAAGTTCATCCTGAACTATCTCATATGCCGATACGATGTTCCCTAAGCTATTATCTCAGATAATGGAACACCATTCAAGAATTAGGATGTCCGTGACTTGTGTGAAAAATTCAAAATCCAACATCGCTTCTCCACCTCATACTATCCCTAGGGAAATGGCCAAGCAGAAGCCACAAATAAAAACATTTTAAAGATCCTCAAGAAAACAGTCAATGACAAAGGTCATGACTGGCATCTACAATGCAATCCCGCCCTTTGGGCCTATTGAACCAACATTCACACACCCACCGGTGCCACTCCCTTCTCCTTGGTCTATGGATCAGAGGTAGTATTACCCATTGAGATTGAGATCTCATCATTGAGAATATCACTGTAAAACCTCATCACAGATGAGGAATACTGAGTATCAAGACTGAATGAGTTGGAGCTACTGGATGAGCGGCATACAGACGCTTTAAATCATTTGCAATTCTATCAAAATAGACTCAAGAGGAGCTATAACACGAAAAATTAGAAGCAAAACATTACAAGTCAGAGAAGTGGTGCTAAAAGAAAATCAGAAGAACATCCCAAATCCAAATAGTAAAGGAAAATTTGAACCCAATTGGTTGGGACCATTTGTTATCACAGCAAGCTATAAGTTAAGGGCATATTAGCTATCGAAACTGGAAGGCAAGCCTCTGCAGGAGCCCATGAAAAGCTCTCATCTCAAAAAGTGTTACACCTAATCTTTCAAGGTATAGAATCTAGAAAATCAAAAAATCAAAAAATGTCCTAAGAAAATGGTTACCTTTAAAAAAGTTGGCAAACAGGTGTCTTGGTGACAACAAAAAAAAATTAATTTAAAAATAATCCAAAAAATCTAAAAAAGCGATAAAAAATAGTAAAGAGAAAAATCGTCCTCTGGTGAAAACCATTTCGGTGGCACTTTGGGCAAGTACCTTGGTTAAAAACTAGCAAACAGGGACCTTGTGTAAATAAGCATGTTCCATCCACCAAGATCTTCATGACTTGTTATGCATCATCCATCTTCCATTGCATTTCATATTTCCATCCATCACTCATCCACCCGCATCCGCACCATACCTTGGTCTTGTGTTTGTATCACAATCTCTCCTAGTACTACTCGACCCATTCCAAAGGTCAGTTTGTCCAGCCTTTATCGGAGTAGTCTATTGCATCAGTTGGGGGCATGTTCTCATTAGATTTGATTCATGTATATTCTTGAAGTCCTAAAACTAGAAAATCCAAAAACATCAGAAAACAAGAAAATCCAAAAACATCTAAATCATATCAAAATCCAAAATAGGTCAAAAAAGTCAAAAATTCAAAAATGGAGTCCTCTTGTCAAACTATGGGTCTCTGAGACTTGAACGTAGGCAAGGTTGATCTTTGATAATCCCCTGGGATACTTAGGTTATTCCTTTAGGATTCTGTCATAATAAACTGACATTTCATCATGTATATCTTCATCTATAAATCGATCAAGTAGTCAATCGAACTACGTGGTCTCTGCATGTATAACGTAGGCAAGGATAATCTTTTGATCAGCCCTTGAGGCCCCTAGGATAGATCCTTAGGTTAGTCTCTTGGTCAAAATCTCAGAAAACCCCAAAACATTTATAAAATCTCTAAAAATACCAAAAACAGCCTCAAAACATGTCAAAACTCCAAAAACATCCAAATATTTGAAAAAAAATCCATCTATCTCATCTCACTTGCACCCGCAAGAAACATCACTCATAATAAATCAATCATCATCTCCAACCTTTGGTGAAATAGTCAGAACCAAGTCTAGTAGGTTAAAAAGTGAAAACTCCAAACATCAAAATCTCAAAATCTAGGTTTGTACATAAACAAGTTGGTCAACTCTTTGTGTCAATAGTCTATCATCCAGTCAGTCCCATATCAAATCATCTGATATCGTCATGCCCTAGGATGCATCCTTCCTACAATGGACATCAACATCAGGCATCACCATAGTTTAGTCTTGGCTAGCGGTATTGAAGAACATCAGCTCGTTTGTTTACTGCATCTTTATCTTTTGATTTATCTTATGATGCTCAGTCCAAGGACTTCTCAATGATGTCCCCAATGAAGGGATTTAGAGAGATAGGAATGGGGCAACAATCATTATCTTTTTACCTATTGTGCTTGTTGAGCATTCTTGTAATATAACCTCGGTGAATACTTGCTTTGCTTAGGTATGTACGAAGGGTGTTTTAGATATTTTATTGACCACATAGGAAGGCTTTCCTTTCTATGTTTTGGTCTGAGATGTTTGAAGTACCTGAAGTACATCCTAGTAAGGTTTTCGTATGTCAAGGGTGAACAAAAGTACTCCTATCTGATTGTTGAGTCAAATTCTATCACACTAAATACAACATCATCTTGGTTCTTAATACTTTGATGCATCGTATTTATGTGTGTTATCAAACATAAGATAATTGGCCCTTTGAAAATCTCAACTCCACAACAAATGTTCATCATCATCATCTTTTGTCTTGTTGAAATCTCTTATTTCTTCCATTCTTCTTGATTTTCACGCTAACAAGGTACTATGATAGTTAATCACCACCATCATTAATCCTACATCCACAAGCTGTTAGCACAATGCATATCATATAAAAAAATTGATCATCTCATACACATTTAATATAGATTTGTTATTCTAAGCATCTCATAAACATAGCATTACATACACATTTGCATCTAACCATCTCTTACGTAATTACAAAAAACATAAAATAACCCATCACATCATCCAACAAATAATCATATAACCACCATCACATCACATAAATAGATTAGGAATTTGCATCCATTTGCATAAAGCATCATCATAAACATACATATCATCCATCATCCATCCATATCATATAGAAAATCTCATAAATCATTTTGCATTTTATTTCATAAATCACTGCATATCATTATAAGCATCAAGTGCATAATTAAACAAAGCATAATAGGTACATAAACATTATACACAATCCATCACATTAAGTGCATACATCCATCCATAATCATATAAAACATATTATAAAATAATTTATTATGCCATCACATAGACATCATAAGGTCATTATTCACCTATCATTTTGCATATAAATCATCATCTCCATAATGTCTTGCATAACATATCACATCATATATAACGTCACATCATAACATTGTCATAAGTACATACCATACATGGAAAATCACATACATTCATCATTGCATAGCCGCATATTAGGATCACTACATTCACATCATCATCACCATCATAATAGAAAAGAGATTGGAAAATAAATCATTGCATATATCATCACATTTGCATCAACATACATAAATCATCACATAAACATACATATCATATATCATCCATCCATATTGCATATCATATAAATCCATTTGCATATCATATGTCATCATTCATTAAAAGCATAATATAGATTTGTTAGTCACATAACCATCACATAATTCATATATCATCATAAAGAAATGCATCTATATATCGCATATCCATCACACAACACCATAACATTATTGCATCACATATAGAAATAGAACCATCCATAAATGCATAATAAATAAATGGTACACAACACATCATATCAACATCATCATCTCATACATAATATCAAGTAATTGTCATAGTACAAAACAATCAGATCACTGTACATGTGTGTGTGTCAATAAGTACAAAAAGGCCGAACGAGCTATCAAAAATGAGCCCATATGGCATGAAAGCATAATATCTCGATCAAAATAAGGTCTAACCCTCCTGTCATCTACCCTCACCTCTATCGACGTGACCCTCTGTTGGTTTGTGGTTGGTCTATTGTGAATAATCTAGGGCCCAAGCAGCTCTAGGTGCGACCTCATGGTAAAGCAATCGATAATAATCCGCCCCCTAGATGGCCTCCCTGTATGAACGAAGAGGCATTGTGTTGTGAGAGGAGGAAACCACCATAGTCTCTAGCTACTGTCTATGGCCCATCTATGCAACTGCATGTAACTCTGCAACCTACCTCTGTAGAATCGCCTGATCCCTCTCTGCATGAGCCTAGTCTCTCTCTATTGTCAAGTCCTGGACATGGGCCTGCAACTATACTATCAACCCATCCCTTGGATCCGACTGACCCGTTGGTTGTCCTGGCGAAGGCTACACATGAGGCTAGTCCCCACCCCTGCCGTTTTTTAGTGTTTTACCTCATTTTTTGACTTCTCGAAGCCTTTCTGGACCTGTTGGGTACCTTGCCTTCTTTTTTTCGCAAGATCACCCAAAAAATTAGAATTTACATCTGATCTCTAGAGGGGGCAGTATATTACCATAGTTTCTTTCACTGACGCAGAAGTGAGGCAATTTAAAAATAAAAAATAAAAAATTGGCTTTTGATTAAGACCGTTTATTCTTTGAACCAACGCAACGAGTGCATTGCTTCAAAGAGGGGAAAAATGTAGACACGTAAAATATACTGATTGGCATTGCACATCTTATCCCAACCACTAACACCATTTCATCCTAAATCATCCCTTGGTCTAACCATTTAATTGAATACATTTATTTGATTAAATTCATCAATGTTCCTCTCTTAATTAAATGAATCATTTATCTAATTAAGTCATCCTTTCTTGTTAATTAAATCAATCAGTTTGATCTAATTACCCCAATTTAATTAAATAATCAATTTTATTTGATTAAATCTTTAAAGACCATCCATTAAATTAAATAAATTAAAACCTTATTTAGTTTAAATCTAATTTCATCTCCTTGGTTAAATAAAACAAAAATCTTTATTTAATTAATCTTAAAACCATATTCTTCTCATGTTTGATTTAAATCAATCCATAAATCTAAATCAACATGTCACATCATTTTGACCTCTCATTAAATTAATTAACCTTGATTAATTTAATCTCTTCTCATGTCCCATCCTCTAGCTTTTGCAACTTGCACAAGAAAATAGATTTAATTCATTTATTAAATCTCTATTTTCTCTCAAATTACATAATAAAGGAATATTCCTCAAATTTGAATTCAAAATCCAAGTGGACTTTGTCCTTCCAACAAGGAATTTACTCCACCTATAAAGTCCTTTTTCCTTGAGCGAAGTGGCATTCAATGCACCTTCTTTCCCTCTTACATGTCATTTCAACAATTTCAAAATTCAAATATATGCATTTATTGACACATTCTTCAAAACTTGCACATCCTCCATCCATTCACATGTTGACAAGTGGCACCTTACCATTGATTGATTCTTAGTCCCACATTGCTCCATTTTGGACATCTCTTCAACTTGATATTCTATAAATAAGAGGCTAATCCTTCATTTCTATCATCCACAACTTGAGTAAACTTACTATACTCAAATTCATAGCAATCTTCATCCATCTCATTGAGTTTTATAGCTAGGTTATGTACATTTCATCTTGAAGAACTCATCATTCTTCAACTAAGTGGATCAAAATCTTCATCAAATCATCTTCATCACATCATTGAAGTTGGGAAAGGGTCAATTTTCACATCAAATTGGCACCAACTCCCTCAAGAGATTAAGATTTTGCTTTGTTTTAGAATAGGATTTGATATCTTTGTTTTGAGTTTGTTATGTTCTTCATTTCATTCCTTTTTTTTTGCATTCAAATGGATTTCTTGAGGAATCTCTATTCTAACTCGCATTTGACCTTATTAATGTGTTCATTTGTTGTGTTCTTGTAGGTATAGGATCTAGGTTCACAGTTAAGCCAAAAGGATTTCTTGCATAGATGTAGGTACCACATGGAGTAGTGAATGTAGTCTTATACTACTCAAACTCCTTCACCTTTACTTGGTTATAACCTAAAAAACCATCCATCATTGACAACACATCCAGTCACCTTTTATAACATGGTTTCCATCTTTGGCAATGGGTAGTTGTCCTTTAATGAAGATATATTCAGGTTTTTGAAATCAATGCACAACCTTATATCACCATTCTTTTTCTCATTGGCACTAGATTGGATACCCATGAAGAATGTCTAATGGGTTTTATAATGCCATCATCTCTTAACTTTACCAAATCCTCTTGCATCTTGGGAGCTATAGTAGGATTGATGGGTCTCTATTTTTTTCTAAAACGTTTAGCATTCTCCTTCAAAGGAACCTCATGTTGAAACAATCCCTCTTTATAAGCTTTCTGGTCATCGTAAGACCAAGCAAAGACATGTTTGTATTTTCTAAGAAAGGCAATAAGAATTATGTTCACCTTTGGATTCATTTTCTTTCCTACATACACTTTCTTAAGGGAATTTTCAGTCCCCAAACTTACTTCCTCTAGGTCCTCTGGGTGAGCAATAGTTGTCTTAATCTTTCTTTTATCTTGATTGTCAAAGACCCTTTCAAGTGCTACAAGGACTTTGGGGATTTTATTTTTCTTCAATTGGATAACCTCCTTTCCAAATAGTGTGTCCTCTCCATCAATATTTTCAACAAATCCCCCAAATTCAATCTCATGGCCTTCATATTCATCAACACAATTTAAAAACTTGAGAATATCCTCATCATCATTGAAAATATGCTAGTTGTGCACATTGTCAGGAATGGAAGGTCTTGTCTGCACCTCAACTTTAGATATTCCTATAAAAGTTATGTCATTCAGTCTCAATGCAATGTTAGCAAGTAAGTTAGCTACTATGTTCTGTCCTCTTTCCATCTAATAAATTCCAAAAGCATCAAACTACTCAATGGAATCCCAGACAACATTTCTATATTGCTTAAGTCTGTTATTTTTGCAAGCATACTTAGCTCTTACTTGGGATATCACAAGTTCAGAATCACCAATTAACATTAACATTTTTATTCCATGCTACTCTGCCAATCTCAATCCCAGTAGTAATGCTTCATATTCAACCATATTATTCATGCAGACAAAAGACAATGTAAAAGAGAATTTATATGTAATACCACTTGGTGACACTAATAACATCCCTGCACCAGACCATTATTTGGAACTTTCACCATCAAAGTAAATTTTCCAAAGTCCATTCCTATCAGATAATCTAAAAAATTCATTTTCTATAGGCATAGGGAACCTATCAACTTCTCTTAGTACTTCTTCCACTTTGAAATTACTAATGTCAATTTCTACAAAAAGAATTCCATCATCCTCAAGAACCTGTTCCAACATATGTGGTACCCTCAGTTCTCTCATCACTTGAACATCCTTACCATCAATGGGAAATGTGGCATAAGACATGTCACATTGCATACATCCTCCCATAATTGCACTCGATTTTCGAGATAGCAGCATTCCATAAATAGGTGGGATATCCACTACCACCACAATCATCTTAAACTCTTTGTTTGGGTGGGCTGCTAATTTGTATGGAAGTTCATTTATCACACCAATAACAGGGACTTTTCTTGAATCCATGGCATAGAACATACCATGAGTGATGTCAACTTTCAATCCTAGTGCTTCCATTATTTTAGCTGACATGATATTATTTGATGCTATGGAGTCAATAATAGAATTTTTTATAGAAAATTCCCCAACAATCAAAGTGAGGAAAAATATATTTATCTTCTTAGGAAAAGTAGTTACTAAATTTCCTAAGAAAATATGTGGAATCTCAATGATAAGTCCCTCAACTTCCTTGTATTTCTTACCTTTTTCACTCAATTTGGGTGGAGTGGGAACCACTAAATCATTACAGGCTATTGTAGCACCATTGATAAGGGCTAATTCCTTATGTTTATGTTCCTCTATTCTCATCATTTCAAGAAAAGGCACAGATACTTTCACTTGGCTAAGTAATTGAAACATATCAATAGGAGTATACTTGGGTAATTCAATTGGGAGCATACCTTGTTCATTGCTACTCTCCTTTTGTTGATTTTTGGGTATTTCAACCCTATACTTGGCATCTTTCTTTGTAGCTTCAATATTTTTCTTCTGTTTCTTTATCTTCGTAGCAGGAGATTTGAATTCTTTAGCAAATTTTGGTTTACCTACCCTTTTAGCCCAAATTTTATCTCCCCTTCCTTCTTTATCTTTGATTGCTTCCATTTTATCCTCGGGATTTTTCTCTTTTCCTTTGGAAAATTCTTCTCCTTTAGGACTACCTTGTTCACCATCAACAGTTATATTCCTTAGATGATAGGAACTTCTAGCTTGGGTGGCCAAGACAACAGTATATTTCACAATCTCCTCATTTGAGGGCCTTTTTAGTGACACACCATCTTCAATCACTTCCAAATTATACACTTCAGTATCACTATCAACATCCTCATCAGGGAGGACTTGTTGATATGCACTAGCAATTTTCCTTTGATTATCTACATACACTTCATAAGAGTCCATATTAGAAGAGCACTCATTGTTAGCAACATCAAAATCACTCATAACCATAACTACATCAATATCCTCCTCATTTTTTTGTTCATGCTCTTCAGGCATATCCCCTTCCATGTCAACCATATGTGCAACTGCACATTGCTAAGGAGAGTGTGGCATTTGGAAAACCATGTACCAAGGGGTGTCTTCAACAAAATTTCCTGAATTCTTCTACAAAGGATCTAGAAGGACCTTGTTCTAGGAATTCCTTTGATTATTAAGAATAGGCTTCCCATTATACCAATTGGTCTTATATGGGTGGTCTTGCAACCTAGGAGGTTTTTCATTCCTTGATAATTTTCTGGTTGAGCCTTTTCTTGTTTTACAATTTTGTCACTTATAGTTTTCATAAAATTATCAATATTATCCTCAAAAGTGTTCCCTATAGCTCTTGAAATCTTGTCCTCCTTCTTTGAATTTCTGAGGAATCTTCATCATCTCTTATGCAAAATTTACTAGTTGCTCTACTAATATTCTCAATATGCTATGCCATCTTGTATGCTTCCCTCAATATTTGAGGATTCTTATCTAGCATGAAGTAACTCATTTTTGCATCAAATGCATTGCAATAATTTACCAAGCAAACATTATCATTCAATTTTAGATGAGGGGTAAACCTCTTCATAGCCTTTTGAAACCTTGTATTGAACTCAACCATAAATTCATTAGGGCCTTTAGCAATATTATTAAATTGATTCAACAAAAAACTTGAATCAGTTTTGTCACTGTATTATTCTCCAAATATCCTTTTGAATTCCACCCAAGAGCCAATGCTCTTAGTAGGAAAACTCTTATACCATTCTCTAGCATCTTCAATGAGAGACTACATAAACAACTTCATCATGACATCCTCTTCCTCTACCCCAAAATCATCCATAACACTTGCAAATGCTTTGATATGGTCTTCACCACTCAAGGCATTGTTACTAGAGAATCTAACTAGAGTAGGTCTGAAATCTTCAAGAAATGGGTTAGGGTAACCAGGTATTCTGGTGAAACACAATTGCTAGTATCTATCTACTTGGAGTAGCCTCCTAGTATGTCAATCCCTATGAGCATCTCTTTGCTCATCATCTCTTTTGTTGTCAGATTGATTGTTATCCTTTCACTTTCCATTTTCACCATCACCACCCCCCTTATTGTTTCCTTCATCATCTTCAAAATAAGAATTTTTCTTCTTATTATCTCCTCCACCTCCACCATCCTAATCCCCACCACCACCTCCACTAGGAGTATGTCCTTACAGCTTCTTTTGTGACTCACTATTAGTATGTCTAGAGCTTGAAGCCTCTGGAATGGGTGGAAATTTTAAGAAAAGAAATCTTCCTAGCCATATATGCATTAGAAGCTTCTATCTCGGGTTTCTTCAAATATTTTTGCAATTTTTTATTCTCTAACTGTAATCCTAAGATCTCAAGATCTAGAGGTGCAATGGATGGAATATGACCACTTTTGGCATTATGTGTGGGGGTTTCAACAGATGGAGTATGGGTAGTGGTACTGGTATTGAAGGTAGTTTTCTTAGCCTAATCAATGGGCCTCTTCCCATGATCTACAAATGATGTCTTCTTAGTAGTAACAAGAGGATCTAAGGCTCTGGTAGTTCAAACAGATGTGTTATAGGTATCAATAGCATAGGTTCCCATCAAGACTATTATTTCAGGGATATCATTGGTCATTTTAGCAAAAAATTTAAAGACATTTTCCTCAAAGGTCTTACGTCTAGTAGCATCTTCTCTCATCTTCTCCAATCTTTGTTTTCGAGCATCTCTCTCAAATTGCTTAGCTCTAATCCTATCTTCTCTCTTCTTTAATATCATCAATCTATTCTCTTCTTCTTCTTTAAGCCTTATCTCTTCCTCTCCTATAGCCTACATATCTTTATCTATGTCTTCTTCATTCTCTAGAAGATCTCCAGGGTCACTCAGTGTAGGAGTATTGTAGGGTTTGTTAATAGGATCTCCCTCAAGAGAAAGGTGCACTTGTACACTAGGAGACTCACCTCTTGGCTTAAAATTCTTTCCATTAAAAATAGTTCTAGCCCAAGGGGTTAAAGACTCTAGAAAATTCTTATTCTTGCCTCAAAAATCCCACCTATCGTCCTCTCTTGAAATTTTAAGCCCATTATTGAACACTTGCTCAACAGGAAAACTTCCTTGGTCTATGTTAGACCCTTCAATTTCATGTGCCTTTTCCTAGACACCAGAACTACTTACATCAACATTAAAAGTAGGAGATGCATCAGCAGGGGAATCAACAGACTTACTTGATTTGGAGCTCTTCTTAACCCAAGTGGGTTTCTTTTCTTTTACAGGTTCAGATTTTTCCTTATGCTCAAGATGCTTCTTTGCATAACTTCTAGTCTTCTTCATGATGTCAAATATGTCAAAATCCTTCTTCTTGTGTTCCTTTTGAGAATTTATTGTTATATTGGTATTAGAGACCTTAGAGTCGCCATATAGGATAATGGGAAATAGAAAGTGATTGCTCTTTGACTTTGTATTTGTAACCTCAGAAAATATTTTAAACATAACCCAACACAAGGTGACATAATGAACTAAGACCTAACACATAAGACTGGGTATGACATGACGTATTGGAATAAAATTTAAACAAATTATTCTTGAAAGAGTAAATAATAATATAATAAACTACTCGACTCTATCTGTACTAGATTTGAACTTAGAGATTTTGGACTTAGCTAGTCCCCTGTAGAGTCACCAAACTGACTTTAGAAAATACCTATGGATTTTTTCATTTCCAATAATTAGTACTCCAAAGGCATTGGCCAATGAAAAAGTAAAAGCTGTGAGAATTCTACTCCTACACTTTGGGCTCTGTTAAACCTAGGAGGATGATCCCATAATGTACACTCAAGAATTTATTTGACTACTACTCAGATACATGGTCAATAACAGATAATTCTCATAAATTTACTCAATAATGTAGCACATCAAATAATTTTGCAACTCATTTACTGATATCCTACACTTAGAGAATGATAAGATGAAACTCAACATGAAACAACTATAGTGGTACCCATTTGAAAGTTTTTAAAATAAAGGTGATTAGTTGATGAATCAACTCAAGAACTGAATTATGAGTACTTTGCATGAACCATTATCTTATTCCAAGCATGGAGTCAATGTCAACCTATGCAGCTAGACAACAACTTATCAATAGCAACCTACAATCTCAACAAACACTACTTTACAACATTCCCCTATTACATTCACAATCATCACTACTTATAAATATCCTAGCACCTAATTCTTATGAGTTAACAATCTCATCCAATAATTTACATTAATTCATTGAACTAATAAGCATGAATGAAATTAAACATCTATTGAGAAACAATAGAGAAAAACAAAAGGAATCTTGGATTACTTTCATTCATAACTCATAAAACGAGTACAAGGAGAGACAATAGCCATGAAATTGGTATTACTCTATATTATATTTGCTATATTGTTATCAAAATTACATACATAATTATAACAAACTTTGAACTTAAGAGGAATCTCTAAAACATACTTGATATTCCTTTTATAATTCACAATGTTGAATGCAAAACAATGAACCCCTACTTTCTGGCCCTTAATTCCTTACATAAATGAAGGAGAAAAAAAAGCCTCAGGCCAGAAATTACCCATGTTAATATCCTATTGGACCACTTAAAATAAATATTCCCCTATTTAGTTGCATTACATTCCCAAGAGGTGGGAAACATGTGGGGAAATGAAAGTATTATTCATTCATTGTTGGAGCTCTAGTCCAATCTTCAAAAAGGTTTCTTCAAATAGTTACCTCAAAATTTGTGCCCACACACACAAATTGAAAGAAGGAAAGCATGAAAAAAATAGAAAAGAAAAGACAAAAGATCATGGGTGATCCCACAATAGTCGTTTACAATTTTTGGCCAAACTGGACACTGAAATTATTATTTTTAACTAAATCTTCAGATTCGGGCACCTATAGTGGCTAAAACATGAAGAATTTGAAGATGATGCAAACTAGAGTCTCGTCACATTTTGTCTATAGATTCTAAAAATATTTTTTCTAAATTTTTTGGAATCAGATTGCACTTATTTTTCCATATCCCACGAAAACTATTTTTTTTCAAAAAACAACATTTTAAAAAAGTGACGCACACCATATAACGCATAAATTTTTTCCATGAAGGATAAAATTCTAATTCTTTTTAATTTAGATTCGTAACTCTGATATCTAGTGCTTGCACTTGGTTAGACAATTTTTTATTGAATATTTTTTCTTTAATCAAGTTTCGAAGTCAAACCAATTACAATTCAGACATAGCGACGTATAACGATAACTTTTTGTATGTATCAAATTCCTTTTTTTTTGTTGGATCAAGGACTTCAATATCTGGTGCACTCATATTTTTCAATTTTTTTGATAATCTGCTATTTTTCCACATGTGCATCGAGACCTTCATTTTCATGAAAACCTATGTTTAATAAAACTAAAAACAAATACATAATAAAACCAAAACATATTAAAATTATATTCATTGGATAGCTCATTCTAAGGACTACTGATTCCTTGGGTTTGTGAAGATTCATCCATTTTCATCCTCAACCCGAGCTCAAGTGCCAAAATTCGGTTTTTGTGTCTCAGGGGGGATGAGGAATAAGGGGGGTTCGAATGAACCCCTAGGGTTTCGAGCGAACCCCTAGGAGTTCACTCGAACTAGGGTTCATTTGAACCCCCCTTTTATAAGGGGTTTTGTTGTCCTTTTTGGTGGGAAAGCATTAAAAGGATTCGCTCGAACCTAGGTTCTAGCGAAGCCCTAATGGGTTTGGTCGAACCAATAGGTTCGTACGAACCCCTAAAATCAAGTTTTTTGCCTTGCATTCATTTTTGTGATTTTTCCTTCATCACTTCAATTGTAATCCATGTCCACAACCTTCTCATCAATTCAACTTGAAGAAGATGCACTATATTTTCCATACTTTATGAAAAGCCTAATTTTTACTAAATCTAGGCTATGTAGTGCAACTCTCACTTATCTGTTATTCTTCATGGTTGTAGACTTCAAAATTTCAAATCACCACCCCTCCATTTCATATCAATCCACCACCCCTTCCAAGTATCTACCTTTCAATGCTAGGAATTGATCTTTAGAGGGCCAATTGAAATTCATGACTTCATCAGCCCTTTCTCTATAAGGTGCATACTTGGTGACAATTTAGTTAGCCTCCTTATCAAATTCTAGTAGGACAGTCTCAACATGAGCTAACATCTCCATTTTATCTTCAATGTGTCCATATCAAATTTTTGACAAATTGGCATTGCTTGATCTGAAATAACTCTATTGGTTTCATTTTTCCACTCATGTACAGTCTTGATGCTATCATCATCCCTTATAATGGATGGAAGAAGGCCATGATGTGATTCATGGAAGGATTTCACCAGCTCTTTTATTTTGTTTTCCAATGGTTCAATATTTTCCCTGTATCCTTCAATTTTACCTACAAGAACCATAGTAGGTTTAAACTTTTCAAGTGGATTGGAATTCTATTTAACTAAAATTGACATCAATACCAATTCCTTCTTCCTAGGGATCCAAATTTCCATGAGTGGAATGGCTCTTTCTTTGTCAATGTCAAAATTCCTAATAGTAGCCACCATGGTTGAATAACTGTAGTCAATACTATTCACCTGTTATTCACTAGTTTGTTCAAATGTTCCAATACTGTAGTGACAATCTTCATGTTGCTCTTGAAAATCTCATCATCATGATTATCACATTTATCTTTATATTCATTTAGTTTCCTAAGCAATTCTTCCCTATTGATATCTTCTTTAGCTTGGAGCCCCTTTGATGTACTAGGCTCCACTATTGAAATCAAAATGTACTTCCCATGTTATATGGCACAATTTCCATGAAGAACTTACTTCAGTAGTAAATTTTGGGGGGTGCAATTTCATGTGAAGTGGTGGGGGAGTCAACATCATTCTACTTAGGATTTTTCAAGTTGCAAACTCTACAACTTATTTTCAAACAATGCTACCTTTTCCTACCACTACATATTATACTACTCAAGCCTTACATATTTGACTAGAAAATCATTGTAATTTGTCCTAAGATTATCCTTATTTGTAGTCACAGATTCTATAGTGGCCCTTGTAAATTGTGCAACATGAACTGGCATATTTGCTACCTCTAAAGTTAATGTCTCTGACACTCTATTTATTATCAGGCCTCAATTTTAATCAAGGATATTCAAGGAGATGGTGGTGGTACTTTTCATATAGGAGAAGGATGCTTATATTCTTCTTGTTGAGAAGGAACAAAATCTCTATCAAATTTCTTTGCCTTACCCTTTCTCCTTACAAAGAACTAATTGAAGATCCTGACACTCTATTTATTAGAAGAGGAATTTTAGAAGCAAATTAAAGATCCTAAAATTAATCAAGGATTATCAAGAGAAGATTCATGAGTGTTATTGCAAAATTATTTTCATTTAAGCATCATGTCAAGCCATCATCATGTTTTCATGTTATTTAATTCATGTTTTGTGATCATTTGTTTTGTGAGCACTAACACCTGTAGGTCTTCAAGAAAAATTACAATCTATCCTTGAGGATATGTGCATGAATTCACTCCTTTTGAAAGGAAATTATATTTGAGTGGTGAGTTGCATACAATTTTTGATTCATCATTCATTTATCATTTAGCCTTTATGGTCCCTCAAAAGGATAATCTCCCTATCATCAATTTTTCCATTGTGGAGTTGGAAACACCAACATGGGGTTTAACCAAGGAAATCCCCTATATGGCACAACCCTTCCTCTCTCTTTGAATGTGCAAGTTAGAGATCTAAAAATTATTGAAGGAATATTAAAGACTATTTGATCATTGTTGCATTCAAACCCTACAACTTGACAAGATATGGAAACTCAATTATCTTTACAATCGATGAAGATCCAAGAGTGAGATTCAAAAGGAAGAAGCCTTAGACTGGGAATTTGAGGACTATGAAAGATGATTGTAGTTTCATCCCTATAGACATTAGTTTCATCCCTCTAGAAATAGGAACCCTAGGTTCCCTTGTCTAGAAAAATTAGGCTCAGATTTGTATGATAAGTGCAAAGAACTCTGCTCTTTCTATATTTGTTGTTGAAATTTGTTTTTGTAGTTTTTGTATTACAAAAAGTTGCATTTCTAGATTAGGTCTCACAATTTCAGTAATTCAATAAAATAAATCTAATTTAAATTAATTTCCAAGGAGTTAAAAGATCAAATCCAATTCTGGTTGACTCACCTTCAATGTTGGAAGTCAATCTAATTTCCTTGTCAATTTGCATCCTAATGTTCTTTGAAAAATTACTAATGTTAGTGATATATGCATTAGACCTAGGATCCCTTTTTCAACTAAACATTTTGGTGAACCTAACATTTCTTACACTTGCAATCTTTCTAACTTTTTATTGTATAAAATCTAAAAATTGAATTTAAAACCTACATATGTGCAGGATCATGATGGGCCAAAAAGTGGCAATATGATGGGTATTTGTAGGGTATGTGGTTGACGAATTTTTTCTTACCCAAATTTGATGAAATGAAAAGGGTTTTAAAGGAGATTCTCAGCTTTCGACCAATATAAATTATGCTTTACTTTGAATTTAATAAATAATTATTATTCATTTTCTATTTGAATTATGACTAAAGTCCTGATTGATAGGTGATTGAAAAACATATATAACTTTCAAGCGGTATCACATTTTTGAATCCAAAACATGCATCACATTCTATGCTTTGCATACTATAGGATTAGAAAAAAAAATTGAATTTCATGAAGTTTTGACCAAGTTAAGGGTGGACATACAAATTTTTATATTTTTTAAAATTTGTAATAAAAAATCATTATTAATTATTTACTTGGAAAAAATTACAAAAAAATATGTATCACATCCTACATGATTCCTCTACTTATTTCTAAAATCTTATAAAAAAATATTATCATTTTATTGTGGTTAGGGTGGTCGACAAACACCTACTTATTTTTTCCCGAAATTTAAGAACTACTACATTGAAATTTCAAATTTTCACCAAATAGATTTTTTTTTTCAATAAACCTTGTAGTTTAGAAACTACATTCAATTTACTACAGATTCTATTCTTACATATTTTTGAAATAATATAGATAACTTATTCAAATTTCTACGTCAAGTTGCCTAACTTTGATTTTTCTAAATTTTTTTCCACTTAAGGGCATGTTTTTTCCACGATGATCCTGCACATACCCACCTAGGTTATTTTAAAATATTGGTGATAACTTCCATTTATTTAAAAAAAACTATCCATTTTCAATAGTTTTTCATCATAAAAATTGAGAAATAATTTGGAAGAAATTGCAAAAACAAAAAAAGATTTGATTTTCTATCTTTAGGGCTTAGATCTAAATCATTTTCATTGAGAAAAATAATTACAATTTTTTTCTATCTTTTATGCATGGATATTTTAGTGAAAAACATTGACAAAGTGACAGAGTTGCATAGTATTTGCATTCCAAAAGATCAAAAAGTATTACTTTTTTGCATTTTTTGGAAAAATAAGTCAATTGCATCATTAAATTTCTAGAAATTATCATTTGAACATATTCAATTAGTCTAAAAAATATCCAAAATTGTATGCATATATGTGATTCATACAACAAAATTAGGTTTTGGTGCATTTCCAAAAATATGTTGACTTTTAGACCTGAACCTCTGAGACATAAGACCCTAAGACATTATAGATCATTCCTAAATTTTTAATTTTATTAAAACACCTACCAAACTAGGTTTTTCTTGTCTAGTCATTTTGAGCTATTTTCTTTGTGAAAATCCATGTGTGTGTCCTTTGTTCAGATTTGATTCTTGTTTTGGAATTTTGTCCTTCGAACCTATCTGATTTTGCTGAACATTACTAGCTTGATCTAGAGGACATAATACAATATTCTCATTGCAAAAATATTGTGTTGTCATAATTCATTTTCTACTATCAAATCTTGTTAAGTATCTCATTCCATACTTATAATATTTAGGCCTAAAATAAGGTTTTCATACACTACAATGTTTTTAGTGCAATGTAAATATAACTTGAAAGAGAATACTAAAGTAAACATTTATAATTTATAATTTCCTAATTTTAACCATCTCTCTCATAAAATGATATTGAATATCAATATTCTTGGTTCTAGTATGGCAAACTAGTTTTTTAGCTAGACGAATTACACTCTATGTATCACATTTCACCACTACATGACTCTTAAAAACAAAACAATCACTCAATAACCACATTGCTTCTCTGAAATCATTTTATATTTTTATGGGTATGTGCAGGATCATGATGGGCCAAAAAGTGGTGATATGATGGGTATGTGTAGGGTATGTGGCTGACAACTTTTTTCTTACGAAAAATTGATGAAACGAAAAGGGTTTTTAAAGGAGATTCTCAAATTTCCACCAATATAAATTATTCTTTACTTTGAATTTACTAAATAATTATTATTCATTTTCTATTTAAATTACAACTAAAGTCTTGATTGATAGGCTCATTGAAAACATCTATAACTTTCAAAGCGGTATCACATTTTTTGAATCCAAAATATGTGTCACATTATATGCTTTGCATACTATAGGATTAAAAAAAAATTGAATTTCATGAAGTTTTGATCAAGTTAAATTGGTCAAACATATGAGTTTTTATATTTTTAAAAGTTATAATAAAAAATTCATAATTAATTATTTACTTGGAAAAAATTACAAAAAAATATGCATCACATGGAACATGAGTCCTCTACTTATATCTAAAATCTTATAAAAAATATTATCATTTTATTGTGGTTAGGGTGGTCAGACACACACCTACTTATTTTTTCCCTGAAATTTATGTACTGTTGCATTGAAATTTCAAATTTTCACCAAATAGATTTTTTTCTTTTTTGAATAAACCTATTAGTTTAGAAACTACATTCAATTTTCTACAAATTCTATTCTTACATATTTTTGAAATAATATAGATAACTTATTGAAATTTTACGTCAAGTTGCCTAACTTTGATTTTTCTGAATTTTTTGCCACTTAAGGGCCTGTTTTTCCCATGATGATCCTGCACATACCCTTATTCAATAATGGATAAGGAAACCATCTACTACATTCTACTAATCCAACTCACTATGGAAAATAGATTGAAAACATAGTTGAATTTTAACCTTTGATTATCAAGATCATTAGTCCAATTTGGATTTATAATTCCTTATACACTCAACATTTTACCCACATAATTAATACCATGATAAGTTAAGAAAAAATATAGAGTTAGTTTTAAATACCTAAAAACTTTCTTTAATGGTATATAATATTCTCTTCCTAGAGTCACCATGAACTTACTTAGAACTCCCACTACTTGGGAAATGTCTAGTCTTGTGTAGACCATTATATACATGATACTTCCTACTACAATATAATAGGGAACATTCCTCATTTTCTCAAAGTATTTCATAGATTTTGTACATTTTCCACACTCATTTTGTGTGAATTGGCAAGGGTCTACATACCAATTTAATATCCTATATTTTAAACTTTTATAAAATAGTTTCAAAATATTTTATTTGGTTTATACATGGTTTCCTATTAGCTATATCCCTATATATCCATAAAAATTATGAATTTAGAAACTCCTAATAATTTCATATAAAAAAATTAGAAATTGTGTTTTAATTTATTGAATTAATGTGTTATTATCTCTAATGATATGCATACCATCAACATATTAAAAATAATAAGAGCATGTAATCATTTAATTGTTTTTAGTACACATAATTATCAACAAAACTTCTTCCAAAAACCCATTCCAACACATTTGTGTTAGAATTTTGGTTCCACATCTACAGAACTACCTTAATCCATATTGTAACCTTCTAACTAAATTCTCTTTACCTTTCACCTTGAATACTTTAAGATATTCCTTGAATAATTTATCCTCTAAGTCTCCATGCAAGAATGATTTCTTGTGATCCATATAAGAAAATATCAAAATTAAGTGTCATAGATATGCATAACAGTTCATCATAATAGAACTCAACATACCAATAAGAGAAAAGTTACAATTAAAGTAAATTCTCTCTTGACTTAGGAATTTAATTTTTCTACAAACCATATCTTATACCACTCAGAAGATCCATCTAATCTAAAATTCTTCTTGAATACCAATTTGTAGATAATGGGTTTCATTTCATTAGGAATATTCATCAAATCCCAAGTCTTTCACTACATTAATACCAATACCTTCTCCTATAGGGAATATTTCCAAGTTTTTTTAATATTTAAAAGTGAAATCATCTTCCACTAAATTTAATTCAATATCATTACAAGTAACACAAAAAATGAAATAAAAATTTGGTGGACTATACCTTCTAAATGGTCTATGCTACTCATAGACCACATTTACACCATATTTTTCTTTAGAGTTGGTACTAGATGAGCTTATGTCTTATTATCCCAAAAAATCATGCTCACTCTATTATTCAATTTTAAATGCATTTTAGTACTCCAATTTTATTTCAAAATTTATCATTTCCAAAGTCGCATTCTCTTTTGACTAGTCTTCCTTGGATAAGATTTTAATTTCCCTAAATATAACATTCATTGAGTAAAGAATATTTAGCATTTATAGATTCTATAGCTTGCATTATTTAACATTCTCACCATATCCTATGAAAGCACATATTTTTCTTTAAAATCTCACATAGACCATATCTATTTTTGAACCTAAATAAATACATGATATTTAAAGACACATAAATGTGTTAGATTGGTGTTTTACTAGTTCACATTTCATATGGGGTCTTTTTTCCTAGCATAAATGTAGGAGACCCATTCTTCAAGTGGCATGTGATACTAATTAATTCAACCAAAAAATTTATCCTTTACTAGCACCACTCAAAATACTTCTAGCCTAATATAGCAAGGTTTTATTCAAACTCTAAGCGACCCTATTATATTGTTTTGTATATGGTGTTTTTATGTTCTTTATAATCCAAAAACACATATTAAATGTTTCAAAATCCTTAGAGTGTAATTCACTACCCTTATCTATCCTTAGAACCTTTATGTGTTTTCTAACATTATATTTTAGTGCATGTTGTCTTGTTGCATATCATGCATACATGTGTTCCTTTGTGCTTATGTTGGTTTGCAAAGGGGTCTTGGATCTTGGGAGCTTGTGAACTCCCCCTAGATTCTTAGTCATCCTATCTCTTCAATATTTGGATAATTTGACCCCTCTTGACATAAATTTTCTACTTAGTTTGAGTTTGAGCGTAAGTTCACACTCTCACTAAGGTGGGGGCTAAATGTACTATCATAAATTGTCACCCATGACAATTTTACCTTATGTTTGGTGCCCCCTTTAATTATTGGACCTAATTGACTATTTAATTTCCTAAATTATGCAATCTATGACCCACTTTTGATATTGTTTTAGGAATTGCAAGTGAGAATCAATTACATTTAACTAACACATTGTCCTTTACAATAAATTTCTTGGAAAATGGGTCCAAGACACTCATTCCCTAGGCATGAGTGTGCTCCTATTTTCCATCAAAATTGAAATATGTTGATTGTGGCAATTTAGTATTTGAATTTCAAGTTTCTAAAGTCATCCATCGGGATTTAACTTTTGGGAAATTAAAAAAATGCCTATAAATACATAGTTATTGCATTCATTTGAATATCAACTAGCAAGAGGTGAACATTAAGAGAAATTACTATCATCAAGAGAAATTCAAGAGAAGAATTTTCAGAGCTTTATTGCAGCAATAAAAGATCCTAACATCATGTCAAATTCTATGTGAGTTTATGTTTTTTCAAGTTATCATTGTTTTGTGAAGGTTAAAATCTTTGTATGTCTCAAAAAAATTCAAGCATACAAGCAATCGAGAAAAGAAAGATCCAAGTCCTTGAGGTGATGTGCATCACTTCAATCCTTCAAGGAATTCATTAAAGGGTGGAGAGTTGCAACACTTTGTGATTTCATCATTCCTCCCTTTCAATTATCTATTTCTCTTCAATATTGTCATTTTGGAAGTGGAAACAATTACATAGGGTTTAACTGAGGCAAGCCCCTACAATGGAACAACATTTATTCTCTTTGTGAATGTATAGATCTCAAGTTTGAAGATGATTGAAAGGAGTTTGAAGGAAAATTATTCATTACTGCATTAGAACCCTACATCTTGTCAATCCATAGAAAATCAATTACATAAATATCTAACAATGTTCTAAAAAATTTGTAGACAAGAATTCAAAGCTCAAATCCAACATCAGAGGACTACAAAAAAAAAATCTAAAAAATCTCTACAAGGACACTCAATCCCTAGGTGTGAGTTTCCTCCAAAATCAAGCTTAGATTTGAACCACAAGAGCACAATGTCCTGCTTTGTCTTGCTTAATTGTTTGAATTTTCTTGTGACTTTCTATGTTTTCTATATTTGCGTCAGAATAATAAATTATACTATTAGCCTAACTATATCATTGCATTTTATTCCTAAATTCATCCTAGATATGGTCAGGGGCTGGTTGACTCACCTTTTAGGTTGTAATTTAATCACATACCTTGTCTTAATCCATCAAACCCCCACTACCATTCAAATCTATAATGAATGAACGAAATGTATTGAAAAAGTGAATAAACCCTAGGGTCAAATATTAGGTTTTACCTTTTTCTATGTTTCAGTGTCAAAGGGGTTGTATGATTGAAATAAATCAATCATACATTGTAGCTTATCTATACTTGTCATAGTTTTACTATTGCTCGAAGAATGGTATGCATTAATTACTACTACAATAATTTTGTTGGAACATATCACACATGTTTTTCAACTAACATTATCATTCAATGCTATGTATATTTACCTTATATGTATGGTGTCAAAGGAATTGCATGGCTTAAGAACATCAATCATACATTATAGCTCATTTATAATTTCTATGATGTTACTATAAATTGGAGCCTGAAATGTATTGATCAATGTAATTAATTAATTTTATCATAGTGTTTAATATTGTAGGATGTCATCTCTATTTGGTTTTTCATATATTCAATTTAAATTTAAAATATTTAATTATTACAATTCATTTTTATACTTTAAAAATAATTTAAATTTTCAATTTCAAAAAACATGCAACTATAGGATACAATTTTATTTTTTCCTATGAATTTATTAAATTAAAATTTAACATAATATACTTTTCTTTTCTTTATTAAATGAAAAATAAAAGAAGAAAAATATAAATTTATAAGTAGTCTACAAAGGTATGAGTGAGGATTATTGAAACTTTTCTCAACATGAAAGAAATGAGGGGCTTAATATTGGGTAAATATTTTTCTATAAATTTCAATGTTGGATTTGTAGTTGAAATACACTTGCCTAAAACCCTACTTTCTATGCATGTATCATCAAAGCTTGATGAATTTTGCATGTCACCTATATATCCTAAACCCTTTCAATAAAAATTTAATATGACCCACAAATCCATGTCTCATATGTTCTAAATTATTCCAAAACTTTATGCTTTCACCACTTTGTTACCACATTTTTCAAAAACCTTTCTCCATTTTTGGATCTAGCTCTCTCATTAGTTTTAGGTTCTTTAAAAAATAATATTTTACTTAATTTTTAGTAGAAAATTTTGGCATTTCTTTCGAGGAGGCCAAAGAATCATCAGTCGAGTTTTTATTAAACCAAAAATGGTGTTTGTATTATAGTTTTTCAAAATTTAAAATTATTTTCTTAAAATTTAGTGTAAATGATAAAAAATATCAAGTTGTTAAATTTTTTTTTTCAAAATTGGTGTAAACTAATTTTACAATTGAAATTGACCTAATTTTACTTCATATTAAACAATTTAAAATGAATCCAAATTAATGGCAACCCAACAACACTTGTAAATCTCAAAATAGAAAAAAAGTTACCAAAAGGAAGTGACAACAAAAACATGGATCATTTCAAACCTAGTTCTTGTGAGGAGATCTCTATTAATGCCACTGTTTGGGTGGTGATAGAGTTTGTTTCAAACCTAGTGCTTGCAAGTAGTTCTCTATTGATGCCAATGTTTGGCACATTTATTGTGAAGGAGGGGTCACTCCCTTTCTAGAGTTCCTTAATAGGCATAATGAGAGCCTATCCATATAGTTTTCCAATTCATGGAACACTAGAAAAGTGAAAATTGGTTGAATTTCTTTTGAGGTGGACAAACATGTTATTGCACAAGGGACGAGTATGAATACTAAAGGGAAGAAATAGAAAAAACATAGTGAAATGGTGAACAATGAGAGTTTGTCTCTTTTTTTGAAGGATGGATAAAATCCCACCAAACTCCATGATGGATTTGATAGGTAAATTTTACCACCACCATGGGAAAATTTATGTCTTATATTAAAAAATATTTTACTTTAGAGGGGAGGTACAAATGTTGTTATTTCTACCATTTCCCCCTCCTCAACCATTTTCACCACAATGCCATGATAAGCTTCCCTTTCTACCTTTTAACCTCTTTGGAGAGCTCCAAGAGCTTTCAATTTAAATAAAAAATTCCCTCATGAAAAGAAGAAAATAGGTGGCCCTCTTTTGCTTCTAGGGTTTAGGACCTAAAAGGAGAGAGGATATTTTCCACCTTTCACTCAAGAACAAACCCTTTGTTGGATGTTGTGGTTGTGTTTTTGATATGTGGTTGTCATTGATGTCAACACTATTAGCATTGTTGCATTAGAAGCTGCATATGTTGAGGATATTGAGAAAATTGTAATAAGTGCTACAGGTTGTCAATGGTGAAGTGAAGTTCTTTTTGTCGGTGTATTCAGTATGTTGCTATTATGAGGTTTTGGACTAAAGGGTTTCTTTTTTAGTATGTCTAGTTTATCCATGTTGAATTTTAGAGATCCGCATGAAGGGTTGATTGAGTTATGGTGATTTTCATTCTAACAGGTTTTTTGTCGCTTCAGTTAGTGTTCCTAATTCAAGATTCTGTTATTTCAGTAAGTTTAGGTGTTGTGGATACTTCTCTAGTGTTTCATGATGCTTTTGGATGTTTCTAGTTCATTCTCTATCTTTGTGGCATGTCTGCATTGATTGTTGTGGTCGTGACCTGAGATTTTCTCTTGTGTGTTCATGTTTTTCATGTTCTTGGCTGACAAGGTGTTGAAGCATGTTGTGGATCTTCAAGGAGAAATTAATTGAAGTGTTTTCATGTTGGAGATTTTGTTTCTGGTCTTCACTATGTTATGGCTAACCTTGGTTCATTCACATGAATAATATTTATTTGTTTTGGGCTGACTGTTTGTAATTATTTTATTATCTTTTTGTGGCCGACTTATAGCGATGTAATTTCTTGTTGCGGATATATAAGAGCGATTGTTTAAAGTGTGGAAGAAGTGTGAATGTGAAGTGTATGAATCCTATGTGAATAAAGTTCAGATCATTCAAAGGAAGAGCAAAGAGTGAAGGAGATTTCATGTGCTTAATCAGAACTGTAACCAAGCATTAGCAGATCCTATTTTATCAGTTCAAATCTGAATGGTTTTAATCTGAATCTTTCTATAAGATAGTGTGTCTTCCTTGGGTAGTAAGCCTTGTATTTGAGTAGTGAGCTCTAGGAAATGTGCCTAAATGCATGTGCATTCCGCATTCATATTTTATTATACTTTTAACAGGGTATAATCTCATGGGTTGACCTCCGCTGTGGTTTTTCCCCTAGTAGGGTTTCCACATAAAAATCTTGGTGTTATGTGTGCTTCTAATGTGTTGTTCATTTATGCTTTCATGATTAATGATTAGATCTGAAATTAATGTTAATAAGTTGAATAAGTTTATGATTTGGTGACAACTGATTCACCCCCCTCTCAGTTTCCTGCCCTTGAGTTTCCAACAATTGGTATCAGAGCTTGTGGTTCCTTGGAAGAAGTTTAATAGCTTGAGGTGATCCGGGATGGTGACTTATAAGAAGGATAGTCCTCGATTTGATGGAACACATTATTCCTTGTGGAAATCTTGAATGGAGTGCCATCTGAGATACATTGGTGAACCCTACTAGAGCATTACAAAAAATATATATGTTATTCCACAAAATGGTCCTTCTACTTCTGTTGGGATCAGGGATGTTGAATATAATATCAAGGCTAACGAGGTGTTGTTGAGTGCTTTGACTAATACTGAGATGAAAAATGTGATGGATCTAAAGACTTATTATGATATCTAGAAGAAGTTGGAGACCTTGTATGAAGGTGATGCAAATGTGAACATTGCTAAGCTACAAAGTCTGAAAGGAAAATATGAAAAGTTGAAAATGGGTGATGATGAAAGTGTTGCTACTTTCATGCAAAGAGTAAATAAACTTGTGTGTGTATTGGATGTGTTGGTGGATAGATAGATGAATTAGAGATTGTTGCACTAGTGCTTAGATCTTTTCCTAATTATTACAAAGTCAAGGCTAGTGCTATTGAAGAACTTTGAACTGTGACAAATCTTACCAGAGATATGTTGATTAGTAAGCTTATTCCTTTCGAGTTGAGTGAATTTGGTGATGCCCTTCCTAAGGTTGAATCTAAATTTAAGGCTACTACTTCTAGAAGAGATAGATAGAGATATGATCCAGGTGAAATTTCATCAAGAAATACATTCAAATATGAGGATGAAATGAAATAGCTGGATGAAGAAGAAAGAGAGCTTGGAACTTGAAGCATAGATTGTGAAAAGAGAAGCTAGAGGACAAGGTAAGTATAGGGGAAAGTTGCCTATTAAATGTTTATCTTACAATAAGATAGGTCATTTTGCATCAAGGTGTCCTAAGAGATTTTCCAAGCCAAAATTTAACAAGCCTAAATTCCAAAAGAAGTGTTACTATGTTGTTGATGAAGGTGTAACAGATGATGAATCTGACAGAGGAAATGCAAGTGAAGATGAATTTATGTTTATTGCTATCAAGGAAAATAATCTTGTGTCTGCTACATCTGCTAGTTGTACAAATGTGGAAAAATACCTAGCTGCTTGAGTTGAAGAGAAAGATGAATGAGTAATTGACAGTGGTTGTTCTCATCATATGACAGGAGATAAAAGTAAGTTTGTGAATTTGGAGAAGTATGATGGTGATGTTGTGATATTTGGTGATAACACAGTTGGTGTGATCCGTGGAAGAGGATACATTTATCTTTATGGTAAGCATAAAATTGATGATGTCTTGTATGTTGAAGGTTTGAAGCATAATCTTTTGAGTGTTGGTCAAATGGTTGATAAGGGATACAATATTCAGTTCATGGATGGTAAGTGCAAAATATTGGGAAATTCTTTAAATGTGATTGCATCAGGTACACAAACAAAAGGTAATATATTTCATCTAAATGTTGCTAGTAAAATTTGCTTGATTTCTCAAGTTGATGAGAGTTGGTTATGGCATAGGAGAATGTGTCATGTTAACTTTGATAATATTGTCAAGATAAGTTCCACTAAAGCTGTGAGAGATCTTCCTAAGCTGATGAAACCTACCAATGCCATATGCAAAGAATGTTAGTTAGGAAAGCAAACAAGAATTTCATTTCATAGTAAACAAAAAAACTCAAATGGATTGTTGGAACTTGTGCATACTGATTTATGTAGTCTTGCTCGAACTAGAAGCTTACAAGCTTACAGATACTTCATGTTGCTTATTGATGATTATTCAAGGATGATGTGGGCTACTTTCTTGTTAGAAGATTAATCTTTACTTGGTAAAGGTTATTCTTTAATTGTAATTTTATTAACTTGTAGGAATATTCCAAAGGAATCCCTACAAGTCTTTTGTCTTTTTTTTTCATCTCACACATGTGTGAGGATGACTTATTTTTTAATTCCTTTATTAAGGAATATTTGTAACACCTCCTTAAGAGGTGACACTTTGCACACACATAGATGAATGGTGGCATTCATTGAGTTGGGAGTTACATTCTAACTCCTCATTCTCACCTCTACTTATTGAGGTGCCTCTCCTCTCATTCTTCAAGATTCAAGCAAGCAAGCTAAGGCTGAAGCTCTCTCTCTCTCTTTGTATTATTCTTTAGGCATTTTGCCTCCATTCATAATATTGGGGTTTTTTCTTGTTTTTTCCCCTTAACAAATTCTTGTGTCTCTCTTGCTTTGGTGGTGCTTGGTTTGGCTACTTCAATCTATTTGGTAATCTCTTTCCTTCAAACATTTGCTCTTTATTAGTACTTTCCATTGCTCTTTTTTATTTCCTTTCATGGTATCAGAGCTTGGTATTACTAATATCTTGTGAGCTATATTGTTGAAGGTTTACCAGATTTTTTAGCACACCATTGGAGACACTCTCAAGAGGAGAAGAAGAGCTAGTGCCTAATCTTGTTTTTTTTTGTCTTCTAACCCTTGTGCAGGAATTTTTTTTTATCTAAAGATTTCTAAGTTCTTTGGTTTTCAAATTTCAAAGTATTTTAGTTTGCATGCATGTTTAGTTTTTGCCAAATTTTAGAAACCCTCAAATAAAGGGTTATAGTTCAAGTTTTTAAATACCCATTTTTTGCATGTTCAATTTTTTGTAAAAAAATCAAATTTTTTAAGGGCTCTAACTCTAGTTCAGAAATTCTTTTTAGGAAAAAAGCTAATCTGCTTTTTTTTGCAAATCTATATATTAGATCTGTAAAAAATATTTTCTTTTTAAATCTGTATAATAAAACAAATTAAAAAAATAGTCATTTTTTTTTCTCTAACCCTCTTTAACTCAGTTTTTCTTTTCTAAAATATTTCATACTATTTTCTTTAAGAAAATAAATTAGTTTGTTTCAAAAAATCATCTCTGTGTTGATAATGCAATTTTTAAAAAAAAAATTAAAAAAATCAATAATAAATAATAAATAAATTAGGGCTTTGGCCCTGTTGTCATCAACTTTTATTTGCAATATTTATTTAGAAAATCAAAAAAATCAATTTCAAAATTTTAAGAAAATAATCATTAAAAAAATTTAAAACCCTTTAAGGGTTTTGGCCCTTTCAAAGAGCACCTCTGTTTGCAGGTACTCTTGCTGCCCCTCCCCTCATTGCTTACTGCTTTTCTTGTCATCCTCACCTCTGCAACTTTCCTCCTCCTCGTTCTGCTTTTTTTTTCTCCCCTCGCTGTCTTCACTCGGCCTCCCCTCCCTCTCTAAAACCTGCGCTTAAACTTTTTTAAGCTTCCCTCCACTTTAGTTTCTTAAAAAATTCAAATTCATTGCTTAAATAAAAAGCCCGCCATCTTCTTCATACTTAAGGTTTTTTAAAAATCAAGAGAATTTCTCTTTTTCGAATAGCCTTTAAGGTATTCTACTTAATAAAGTTTTTATAAGGTTTTTAATATATTAACTTTTTAATAATTTTTTTAATTTTAAAAGTTTTTTAAAAAAATATTTACTAATCATATTAAAATCTATTAGAATATTAATTTAATATTCTTGATTATTTTTTCAAAAATAATATTATAAATATCATTTCATAATTTATCTAGTTTTTTTTTAAAAAAGGTTTTTTTAATTTTTTAGCTTAAGGGGATTTATTTTATTTAAGGCATTTAATTTTCATTTATTCAAAAAAAAAGGTTTTTTTTTCAAAATTCAATCAAAAGAGATTTTTTTTGTAAGTAAATATTTACATAGCCTTTATTTTTCTCATAAAGTTGTGATTTTTTTTAAAATTATTCTGCAATCATGTCAACTTTAATTCCTGAGATTAAATTAACTAGTTCTAACTATCATTCTTGGAAAACTCACATTTCTTTCATTTTTCGATTTAAACATCTTTTGGATGTTGCAACGGATCCTAAATCTAAACCAGGTTCGTCTGCATCCAAAGATGAAATCGAAAAATGGAATCTCAAAAATGAGGAAGCCCTTGGCCTCATAGGTATCTCCATGTCACCCGAACTTTATGTTCATATTGGGACATGCACAACTGCCTATGAAGCATGGGACAAACTCAAAACAATTTATGATAGTACAAATGAATCAAGAAAAATTCAAATTCAAGATCAACTTGAAGATTTGAGGTATTCTGATTTTAAATCTATGGATGAATTTTTATTGAAATTTGATGCTTTAAATAGTCAATTGGATGGTTTAGGAGTTAAATTAGATAATCTTAGATTAATTCATCTTATTCTTAAAAAGTGTCTTCCTAGACAATTTCAGCAATTCATTACTAATATTCATGCTCAATTAGCTATTCCTTCTTTAGCTACTCAATTAACTTATGATATTTTTCGTGATTTATTAAGACAAGAAGAGGCTAAGTTAATTCAGTTTGGTACTCTTAAGTCTAATGAACATGCTTTCTTGTCTAATCATAAGCAAAATTTTAAACCTCATTCTAAACAACAACATTATAATTCCAAACCTCATTATAATAATGGCAATGATCCTAGAAAGTTTAACTCTTCTAAGAAACCACATTGCACTTATTGTAATAAGGATGGTCATTGGCAAAACACTTGTTTTAAAAAGCAAAATGAGAAAAAGCCTATGAAGCAAAATAATCAACAACAAAATAAACCTAATAATAATAAGTTTCAAAATAATGCAAATCAATCTAGACGTGCTTTTACTTGTAGTTCTAATGTTTCTCAACCTCTTGAATGGGTTATTGATTCAGGTGCATCTCAACATGTTACTTCACATAAAGAAGTTTTTGAGTCTATGCAACCTGATATATCTAATGTTCCTCTTCAACTTGCTAATAATCATACTTGTAAAGTAGAAGCAATTGGAGATGTGAATGTTCCTAATGGTAAATTGCATGATGTTTTATATGTTCCTGAATTAAAGACTAACTTGCTTTCAGTTGCTAAGCTTTGTCAAGATTATAAAATAGAATTTTACAAAGATATGTGCTATGTTATTGATCCAAAACAAAACAAGGTCATTGCTAATGCTAAATTAGACAATGATAATTTGTTCAAATTTTATGAGTTTGCTCAATCTAGATGCTCTTTAATATCTACCATTGATTTCAATGTTTGGCATGAAAGACTTGGTCATATAAATGCTAACAATATTGCTTTAATGCAAAAGCTTAATATGGTAGATGGATTGCCTAGTATTGTTCCATCTAAAATTGTATGCACAGGATGCATGAGTGGTAAGATGCATAGGGAGCCCTTTCCACATGGTCAATCATGGAGGGCAACTCATAAGTTGCACCTAGTTCATAGTGACCTTTTGGGACCCATGGAGAATAACTCCATCCAAGGATCAAGGTATGCACTTACTTTTGTTGATGATTTTTCTAGAAGAACTTGGATCTATTTTCTTCATAGTAAGGATCAAGTTCTTGATATATTTTCTGAATTTCATAAATTTGTTGAAAGGCAATCTGGTTTTAAACTTAAAATTCTTAGAACTGATAATGGTAAAGAATATGTGAATAATGCCTTTAATAGTTATTTGAAATCATTTGGTATTAAGCATGAGCTAACTATTCCCTATACACCTCAACAAAATGGTGTAGCGGAAAGGAAGCATAGAACTATTGTTGAAATGGCTAGATGTATGTTACATGCTAAAAATATGTCTTATAAATTTTGGGCAGAAGCTATGTTTTGTGCTACTTACATTATTAATAGGACTCCTACTAAAGCTTTAAAGGATATAACTCCTGAAGAAGCTTGGTCTGGTAGGAAGCCCAATCTTAAGCATTTAAGGATTTTTGGTTCAATTGCTTATGTTCACAAACCTAAACAAAAGAGGCAAAAATTAGATGCTAAATCTTCTTATCATATTTTTGTTGGTTATGATGAACATTCTAAAGCTTATAGAGTTTATAATCCTCTTACTAACAAAGTTAAAGTTGCTAGAGATGTATGCATTGCTGAAAATGGTGTTCATGATTGTTCTAAAGTGCATAATATTGATTCTTCTCAAAATAAAGTTATTGTTGTGGAGGATAATCCTCAAGTTGAAACTCCTCTTAACCCTCCTAATGCATCTCTTACTCATAGTGATAGTGATGATGAAAATGTTGAAATCTCTACTCATGATTCTTCTTCTAGTGATGATACTCCTACATCTAAAAGAATGCCAAAATGGTTTAAAAATTTGTTGCAAGAAAGTGAGGATTATTTAGCTAAAAATCCACCTAAAAGAAGAAAGGAAAATTATTGTAATCATGCTTTGATGTCTAACATTATGAATTCAAATGATCCTCAAACTTATGAACAAGCTAAAGATCAACCTCATTGGCAAAAGGCTATGCAAGAAGAATATGATACTTTAATTGCTAATAATACTTGGGATTTAGTTCCATTACCTCAAGGTAAGAATCTTGTTTCATGCAAATGGTTGTATAAAACTAAGGTTAATGCAAATAATGAAGTTAGCAAGTTTAAAGCTAGATTAGTTGCTAGGGGCTTTTCTCAAATTGAAGGTTTAGATTATAATGAAACTTTTGCTCCAGTAGCTAAGATGCCCACTATTAAATTAGTTCTTGCTTTAGCTTCTCATATGCATTGGCCTATTCATCAAATGGATGTTAAAAGTGCATTTTTAAATGGTGATTTACATGAAGAAATTTATATGTCTCAACCTTTGGGTTTCATTAAGGAAGGTAATGAAAATCTTGTTTGCAAATTGAAGAAATCAATATATGGTTTAAAGCAATCTCCTAGAGAATGGTATTCAAAGATCAATGCTTTCTTTTTATCTCAAGGTTTCATTAGAAGTAAAAATGATCCAAATTTATATATTAAGCATAGTGAAGATGATATTGTGATTATTATTTTATATGTTGATGATTTAATTATCACTTCTAGTTCTAACAATTTGATTAGTGATGTTAAGTCTCAACTCAATCAACAATTTCAAATGACTGATTTAGGCCTATTACATTATTTTTTGGGTATGCAAATTTGGCAAACACCTAAAGGTATTTTTATTTCTCAACATAAATATGCTCAAGATCTCTTAGATAGATTTAAAATGAATGATGCAAAGTGTGTTTCTACTCCTTGTGAATTAGGAACTAAATTAATGGTTGATATGGAAACTCCTTTTGTTGATCCTACTTTATATAGGCAATTAGTAGGAAGTTTAAATTATCTAACTCTTACTAGACCTGATATTTCTTATAGTGTTGGATTGGTTTCTAGATTTATGTCTAAACCACAACAAACTCATTTTAAAGTTGCAAAAAGAATTTTAAGATATGTTAAAGGTACTCTTAATCTTGGTCTTTTTTATGATGCAAATTGTGATTTTTCTTTAAAGGGTTATACTGATTCAGATTTAGGAGGTGATCCCAATGATGGGAGATCCACTTGTGGTTATTGTTTCTTTGTTGGATCAGGTGCAATCTCATGGAATAGTAAGAAACAACAATCTACTTCTCTTTGTTCTACAGAAGCTGAATATAAAGGTTGTACAAATGCATCTAAAGAGGCATTATGGTTAAGAAGATTACTTGAAGACTTGGGTCTACCTCAAAAGGATCCTACTCCTTTATATTGTGATAATCAAAGTGCTATTGCTTTGGCAAAGAATCCAATTTTTCATGCAAGGACCAAGCACATTGCTCTTCAACATCATTTCATTAGAGAGCAAATTGAAGACAAGCAAATTTCTCTTTTGTATTGTAAAGGTGAAGATCAAGTTGCAGATATTCTCACCAAAGCTCTTTGTAAAGATAAATTTCTCTTCCATTGTAAAAATCTTGGATTACAACCCATTGAAGGGTTTGATGTAACTTCCCCAAGTAAAGCTTAAGGGGGGATGTTAGAAGATTAATCTTTACTTGGTAAAGGTTATTCTTTAATTGTAATTTTTTATTAACTTGTAGGAATATTCCAAAGGAATCCCTACAAGTCTTTTGTCTTTTTTCATCTCACACATGTGTGAGGATGACTTATTTTTAATTCCTTTATTAAGGAATATTTGTAACCACCTCCTTAAGAGGTGACACTTTGCACACACATAGATGAATGGTGGCATTCATTGAGTTGGGAGTTACATTCTAACTCCTCATTCTCACCTCTACTTATTGAGGTGCCTCTCCTCTCATTCTTCAAGACTCATGCAAGCAAGCTAAGGCTGAAGCTCTCTCTCTCTTTGTATTATTCTTTAGGCATTTTGCCTCCATTCATAATATTGGGGTTTTTTCTTGTTTTTTCCCCTTAACAAATTCTTGTGTCTCTCTTGCTTTGGTGGTGCTTGGTTTGGCTACTTCAATATATTTGGTAATCTCTTTCCTTCAAACATTTTCTCTTTATTAGTACTTTCCATTGCTCTTTTTTTATTTCCTTTCATTTCTTAAGGAAGAAATTTGAAGCTATGGAAAAGTTAAAGATCTTTAAGGCTATGGTTGAGACAAAGACAAGTTTGAAGATTAAGTGTCTAAGATCGGATAGAGGTGGTGAATTCACTTCGGTGAGTTTAATTCTATTTGCAAGAGCATGGAATAAAGAGACAGTTATTTCACCATGGGACCCCTCAACAAAATGGAGTTGTGGAAAGGAAGAACAAAACAGTTCTAGATGCGGCTAGAACCATGATGTTGGAAGGAAATGTTCCTCATATCTACTGGAGAGAAGTTGTGAGTAATGTTGTGTACACACTTAACCGGTACAAATCAAAGGTGATACTGGTAAGACCCCTTTTGAGCTATGGACTGGTCAAAAGCCTACTATTGGATATTTCAAATCTTTGGAAGAAATGTTATATCAAGAGAGATGAAGATATAGGAAAGTTTGATGCTAGATTGATGAATGTATCTTTTGGGTTACAATACTAAAAATAAGGCCTACGGTGTTACAACAAAAGATTGAAGAAAATGGTTGAAAGTGCAAATGTTAAGGTTGATGAAGACATAGCTGCACTATCCAGAACCTGTGGATATGATTTTGATGATCAAAATGATAGTTCAAGCAAAAGAAAGCAAGGTCAGTCTACAAGTCAAGTTCAAATCATTCTGGTGAATCAAGAAAATAAAGAAGGAGAAACTGATGGAAGAACAAAAGAGAGATCAAAAGAGCCTAAAGTTGAAGAACATTCTAAGAAGACTCTAAGGTATGTGAGATTATATCATTCAAAGAATCAGATCATAGGTGATAGAACAAAGGTGTCCAGACCAAGAGAAAAATTGCAGAAGAGTATTGTTTGATTTCAAAGATTGAGCCTAACAATGTGAATGAAGCATGCAAAGATGAGCATTGGTTTGAAGCAATGAAAGAGGAACTATAGCAAATTGAGAAGAATGATACGTGGATTCTTGTTCCCGGACCTACAGATAACAATGTAATTGGAACTAAATGGGTCTTTAGAAACAAAGCAAGAATGGTTTGTAAGGGATATTCTCAAATGGAAGGTATTGATTTTGAAGAAACCTTTGCCCCTGTTGCTAGAATTGGAGCTGTGAGATTGTTTCTTACTTATGTTGCTTATAAAGACAACAAGGTTTATCAAATGGATGCCAATTCTCTTTTTTTAAATGGCGAATTGGAAGAAGAGGTATATGTTGAACAACCTGATGGATTCCAGTTGACTGATCAGGAAGATATGGTGTGTCGATTGAAGAAATAATTGTATGGTCTTAAGCAAGCCCCTAGAGCATGGTATTCTAGATTGGATAAGTATTTGGTGAAACTTGGATTTAACAAAGGTACTGTTGATAGTAATCTATATTTCAAGAATGATGATAAAGATTTGATTGTGGAAGTTTTTGTTGATGATATCATATTTGGAGGAGATTATAGCTTGTGCATGAATTTTTCTAATGAGATGCAGAATGAATTTAAAATGTCAATGATTGGAGAGATGAAATTCTTCTTGGGATTGTAAATTACTCAGTTAGATAAATGGATTTTTTATCTCTGTCCAAGTATGTGAAGGAATTGCTGAATAAATTTAGTATGGAAGACTGAAAGCTTGTTGGTACACCCATGGTGACCAGATGCAAGTTGAAAACTGATAATGATTCTTCGAAGGAAAATCAAACAAGATATAGATCAATGATTGGTGGATTGCTTTATTTGACTCAAACTAGGCCCGATATCATGAATGTTGTATGTATTGTTGCTAGATTTCAAGCTGACCCTAAATAATCTCATGTGATTGCTATGAAGAGAATTTTTAGATACTTGAGAGGGATAATTGATTTTTGTCTATGGTGTCCTAAAGATGATGATCTTACTTTGAGTGCCTTTATTGATGTTGATTAGGCAGGAGATGTGAATGATAGGAAATGTACTAGGTGTGGAGAATTTATCCTGGGAAAGAAGTTGATTTCATGGTTGAGTAAGAACCAGAATGTTGTTTATTTATCTACTATAGAGGCATAATACATTATTGCTGCTAATAATTATACTCCAGTATTGTGGATGAAACAAATATTGAAGGATATCAAAATTGTGTATGATGAGCCTATTGTTATATTCTTTGATAACTCAAATGCTATTAACATTTCTAAGAATTTGGTGCTACATTCAAAGACAAAGCATATATCTATGAAATTTCACTTTTTGAGAGAGAAGGTAAGTGAAAAGGAAGTTAGATTAGAGTATGTTCCTACTAAAGAGAAAATTGCAGATATCTCTACAAAGTCGTTTCCTAAGGATACTTTTGAGTATCTCAGAGGGAAGTTAGGAGTGATTACCCCTCCTAATTAGAACTAAGGATACATTGCATTGCATCAATCCACACATTTCATGATCATATTTTGATCCAGATTGATGTTGCGGTGGCCGCTACTCATGGGGAGTAGTCAGATGTCCAAATGTTCAAAAATTTAGATATGTAGTTCAGAGCTTGTATTGAAGATATCTTTGTCATTGATGTCAAAGGGGGAGAAGATTAATGTGAAAAAAAACTACTAATTATCTGGGGAGAAGAGCCTTGTGGGGAGAAGATCATGTGAGGAAAGAAAAGTCAAAACTTAAAGGAATAATAAACGTAGTTGTGTTGATGGTATTTTTCACATCATGTGTTTCCATTGTATACACCTAAAAATGGTTTGGAGAATATAATTAACTAAATATGATTTATTTGATTAATTAATCCTAAATTCATCTACTTAGTAAATAAATAGAAATATTTATTTATATTAAGTTCATTATTAATTCTTCTATTTTATCACATTATTTTCCTCTTAATTAAATAAACAAACTTAAATACTTTGTTTTATTTAATTATTACCACTATCATTTCTTCTATACTTTATCCATTAAATTCTATCTTAAATTAAGTACACAACTTCAATAATTTGTGTAATTTAAATTGTCTTATCATATTTCCTCTTAATTAAATAAAGATATCCTAAAGTTTTATTTAATTATCATATTCCTCTTTATTAAATAAGCAAATATCATTTTTTAATTATTTAATTAAATCTTCCTATTTTACTAAATTTGAATAAATCAAATAAATTCAAATAAAAGCATAAATCAATATTCCTCTATTCACTTGCCAATAAAATTAGATTTTTATTAATCTAATTAATTTAATTGGCATTCATAGGAAAAGCCTCGAGGACAAACCTGCAGGCAATCCTCTCAATCTTCTTCCTCAAATCTTTCCTCGCATCTTGCCTGGCATTTTCATGGGGAGGAACAATCCCCATAATCGACTCCACCTTCTCATCTCTTACCATTCAAATCTCTAGATTGAATCTCAGCCTTTGCTGTGTTACCCCTATGCAAAATTGCTGCCATAAATCTATATATACAGCCTTTTGAAGCATGAAATGGGCTTGAGAATTATCATCTTTTATGCAAACTTACTCCGCAGGCTTTAGCACTCAAGCATCTTAAGAATTAACATTATCATTAGCATCAATTATCATTTAGCATATTAGCATAGCATCATAGCAACAGTAGATTTAGAATCATGGTAGCATCATTAGTTTTTACTGTAGCTTACATTTAGCAGGTTTCATGTCAGAATAGTTTATAGTAGCATACTATCATCTAGAAATCATTAGCAATCATCACATCATTGTATTTAGCATCCATTCCATTTTCTAGATAGGCATTTTAAATAGTTACGGTGCTTACAAATCTAAGAGCCTCTGTAACTTGATAAATCTTTGGAGATAGGAGACAATATGACACATTCAAGCTTTCTGTGTTTTTAAATTATTTTAATTCATGTTTAATCTTGATACAATGTTTCATTAAGAGGTGTATTTAATTGTATTTAGTTTACTTTTTCCACCTTACATTCAGGCGCCCACCGTGGGGCCTAACCCCATGTTTTTTTTAAAAAAAATTCTGAAAAGATTTTGTACAGGAATTTGGCATGATTCTAATAGTGTGATCGAAAGATTCTATAGAGCTTCTACCATAAACTATAGTGCTTCTGTCTATTTTAGCACTTCCGATGAAAACTGTAGCGCTTCAGATAAATTTTGTAGTGCTTCAGACCTATGTTTTAGCACTTCTGGTTGTTTTAGAGCTTCTAATAAATTTGTAGTGCTTCTGACCTTGGTTTTAGTGCTTCTAAATGTTTTAGTGAATTTGATAAATTTTGTAGTGCTTCTGCCATCTGTTTTAGCGCTTCTGATGAATTTTGTAGCACTTTTGATCTTTGTTTTAATGCTTTGATAGTCAATCTTAAAATGGCCATATCTTGGTCATACGAAGGTCTTTTTCAAAACTTTTTTTTTGAAATGGGGAAGAATTTCATAAGCTATGCAATGGTGTAGGTATTTCTCATTTTTTTAGAGTTAAATTTTTCAATTTTACATTTAAAGTCAAATCACATTGTAACTTGGTCTAATTTTTAGGGTTTTTATGCTTAATCATTCATCTAACCCTTATATCTTCTTATTTCTTGATCTCATCTAACAATTTTGAGCATTTATTGTAGGTTTTAAGAAGAACATGGAGCATTGAAGTGGGTGAAACCACATAAGTGGTTTACACTTTTGTGGAGGAAGGAAATTTCAAAATTTCCTTCCTCTTCATAGCAAAGTGGTTCGGCCGAACCATATGGTTCGAACATGGAACCATTTGATTGGTTCGGCCGAACCAGTCCCTAACCTAATAAAAAAGTCATATTTAAGGTGGTTCGGCCGAACCTTTTAAGGTGGTTCGGCCGAACCCCTTGAATATGACAAACCAAAAAAAGTGCTTTCACTTTCACACTTTCACTGTGAATTACCAGTCAGTCACTGTCCCTGCGCGCGGCGAACATAATCCAAACGGCGACCCAACAAAATTTCTCATCGGCGAAAGCAAATTTCGGGTCCTCTCTTCAAACTTCATCATTCCAATTCCCATATCGACCACTATTGAGCATGAGGTATTAAAATTCCATTTTTTTTTAGTTCAAAATGCATGTATTTGTTTAATTTCGAAACCCTATATGCAATTTTTTTTAAATTTGTTGAATTCAAATTGCACTTGTTTGATTGTTTGAAAGTTTTTAAAGCATTTTTAATATAGTATTTTGCTTCCCCGTTTTGCATAATCCAAGGGTTTGAGTAAGGAAAAATGAGTTTCCTCCGAAAGTTAGTGCAAAAAAACATTATAATAGCTCTCAACATAGTCTAAAAAATGGAGATAAATACATTCCTAAAGACTAGAAATGTAGGGTTAAGCTCACAAAATAATTTTAAAACTACAAATTTAGGGTCAAACTTGTAGATAAAAATGCAAATTTCATACATGTAGGAGTGAACCGTGAAAGTCATAGCTTGATTTGTTAAGGTGTTATAATATTAAATCTTATAAAAAATCAAGAATCATATCATTGATTACGTACATTACAATAAAATATCTCCATATAACAAATGAAGCTAGTTCAATATCTTCATGTAGTGTACATACAAATTGAAATATAATTGACTAAAACTATAAGTTACTCTTATTGAACAATTTCCTCATGTAGTGTGTATAAATGGAACCATTGATTGAAAATATAAATCAAACCATCAAGAACAAAGACTTGATTGTGTCTTCATGCCCTCAATTAATATCATTTACAAAGTTTGGTCTTGGAAACCATAAAATTAACAATTACATTCTCTACCCTATTATTTGATGTATTATAATACAATTTTCTATACTCCCAAGCAAATTCAATGGTCACAAGTTTGTAGAGACACTCTAGAAAAAGGTCTATCATGTGTTTAAAATACTATTCATATTGTAACACTAGAGATTCTAAGTAATATGAGAATCCCTGCATAATTTTATATAATGTATTTTCATCATCACTATCTATAGTAGACTAGTTTCTATCACTATTCAATTCATCTTCTTTCATTAGTCCATCATGACTTGATTATTCATCCTCCTTTATATTTAGAGAATAAGAACAATATATAGAACCACTACAAAATATTCACACATATCACTAAAAGTTGATGTTTGGTATAAATGTATCCACATGCAAACAAGAGCCACCTTTGGACATTACTATTATCAAAAGGACAAACCTTATTAGAGCGAGTGCAAAAAGATGTGGGGCCAAAAAGTGGCCACCCCACCTTTTGGCCCCATCATAATAAGTATCAAGCATTAATGTTGAGGTACGCTATTCGAGGAAACTTGAATGATGAGTAAGTGAAGAGAGAGTGGGACTTTATTGTTCACAAAGTGGGAAGAAATAAAGGCAAAGGAAGTGGAAATGGGAAACATGTAGAGAATATGGAAAAAATGGTGGAAATCAAGGAAAGATTAAAAGGAAAAGAAAGAGGGAAAAGGGGAGGATAGAGGCAAAAGGAGGAAGAAGGTAGTGCAAATTATACATTTTTGAAGCTTGTGAAATTCGAGTATGTAAACCTAATAGTTTTTACTTGGTTGTAATGAGGTATGATTTTTTATGAAGGTTCTTTTTAGTATTTTTATATGTAATGTAAGAGAAAAAGCTATTCTTGTATGAAATTCTAGAAATCATGTTAAAAAGCATTAGCTTGTAATTTCTACTATGTGAATGGAAATCTATTGCTTTACCTAGGACATTTAGAAGCTTGTGTTGCATTCATGAAGCCAAACATAGTAGATATATTTTTTACTTTATGTGTGTTATTGGAGATAGGGTTTTAGTATATAGAACCATACAATAAAATGGGGTAATTCCTTGTTTGAACTAAAAACCCTACTATTTTTGAGTGAAGGGATAGCTAGCTATAACATTTTGACTTTCACTTGTGAGTCTAAACACCCATATGGGTTATTGTTGCTTTGTCTTATGGATTATGGTAGTAAATTCTTAAGATGTATGTAAATCTAGAAGACCAATGTTGAATATTTATTTGTTGATAGGCTAAATAGGGTTAGAATTAGTATGGGTTCATTACATGTATGCCATTCAACATTCATGCACATCATATATATGTGAGAGAGATAGTGATAAAGAGAGATAGAGATAAAGGGTAATATAGATAGATAGAATAAGCACAAACCATTTGCTATGAATATGCACAAAATATTATATATTGATCTTGATAAGGTCATGAAGACATACATAATACATCATGAAAATATCATATACAGTGACATGAGGCCAACATTGTCTCTTAGACTACAAAATATCACCAATATATATTCATGAAAATAGTTATGACTGTGTCATAAAGATATAAAAGTGTTTATGTATGTGTAGCAAATGCTATTAATGAGACATTATGCCTCTCTTTGCTTGACTAGAAACTGAACTTCGATCCCTTGAATTAGTTATTATCTTGCATTGTGTTGATTGTGTGTGCCCCTAACAATTATGCAACTCAACCTACACACACAAACATATTATAAAATTAGTGATTATACAAAAATTTATAAATAAATAAAATATTGTTTTAAAATGATATTAAAATAATAAACACACTTACAACAAACTAATACTCAACATCATCAACAAAGGGTTGTCCTCAAAAGAGGATGCTTACAAAACAAAACCAAAACATGTGTGTGTATCCATATACACATATATATACATGTATGCATACACATATACATATACATACATGTACATATACATATACATAAATATACATACACACATACATACATACATACATATGTGTGTGTATTTATGTATACGTATATATGTATGTATATATATACATATAGAAAATAAATGTATGTATATACATATATACATGCATATATACATATGTATGTATACATGAATGTGTCTACATATCTATATATACATATATACATATATACATATTTAGATACGTGCATGTGTATGTATACATATGTAGATATATTCACATATACATGAATATGTATGTATAGTTCATGAGTAATTTTTTTAATGAAAATATCCAATCACTTATGCTTCTAAACTAAAGTTTGCAATGCTTATGGTTCTTTTGGCCTTATAGATTCTTGAATCATTTTATAATATAAAACCAAAATATAACCTACTTTGGCTCTAATAATTGTAAACCCTTTAGGAATTCTAAATTGTTGCATCTTGTCTTGATTTTCCCACCATTGTTATTCATTTTGAAATTTTTACAAATTAGGAAAAGAATCCTTGCACTTATATAGAGGATCCTTATGTATGTTCTTAAAATTATTTAAGGTTAAATGACTTAATTTAAAATAAAGGCATATATGGATCTCTTGCAATTGTAACCTCTTTACTAGTGTTCAAACATATTTGATACCTTAATGGCATGACATAGATGATGTTGCTTGATATTGCTTTATCCATGGATACCCAAATAAAATATGAGATACATCTAAAGAAGAAAGAATATGACATAGAATAAGAACTTCCCTCGTCTTTTATAAAAATTAAAGGTAAATAAGTATCCTATAGTTTCAAGTCAGCATATCATTAAGTCAATTTTACAATAGGCCTCAAATATGCATATGCTTGTTGATAAAATGATGATAAAACTACAAATTCATTAATTGCATAATTTTGTGGGTAGTCATATTTTACACCCTTACATGGTTCATGATCCCTTTTAAAGAGTGAAATGACCATTATAATTATTTGGTAACATCTCACAATGTGAAGAAGCTGTCAAAAAAATTAGCATACCTAAATCGTAAATTGACTTGTCATAAAGTGGGTGGGTAGCTTAGTGGTGGAGATTTGCATCCTAACTAGTTCATGGAAATTTCAACATGAGGAGAACTAATAGTAAAATAATAATATCTTTTGACAACATAGGCATCCAATTACTCATTCCAAGATTGTTGAAGATACAACATTAATACATTAGGATTTCAATTAAATATCACACTTTCCTATAAAAAAATCCCAATTGATCTATCTTTTGGTAGTGCATTTAGTTTGATATATTTTTCTTCCCCATACTTACAAGATTCCTTTATTATCGAAGCTTATTTACTCTAGTATGTTATCCTTGGTTCTCATATGAACTATATATATATATATAATTCAATCAAGATCCTCTTATCATTACAAATTTAAACTTAGCTTATTTTTTCTCCCAATTTCTTCTTAATGAACATATGGTCTTTCTTCCTCTATTAGCCTACTCATGCACCATCACCAACCATGAATGAATCTCCATGAAGCTAAATACCCATTTGTACTTGGTTGGTGTAAGTTGGGATTAGTGTTCCATTCACTTAAAATCTTATCTTTAATGTTGCTTTTTCTAAATTCTTTCTAAAGGGCATAAATTACAGTCGATAGAGCTTTGATTTTAATATTTTCTTAAAATTAAAAATATTAATGAGTTTGATGCATTAAGCTAAAAAATATCAATTTGGACACCATTAAAACCCTCGAGAGACACTCGCAAAGTGAAAATGAGCTCCAAAATTTTATAGTGTGATATGTGAGAAAAAATGAAAAGGTAAGCAATGGGCTCAAGATATTATTATAATAAAATTAAATAAGGAGATCGTGATGATTATTGTACTAGGAGTTACATTGGGAAGAGTGGAGCATCTTTTCATAATAGATGAGACTTATTGTAGTTGACATATTCATCATAAAGCACTAGTATTGGGAGTGGTTACTATCAAGGTTATGGGATTTAAGGTCGTATATCATTAGTTCGTTTATATTTTGTGTACATGTTCCAATGCATAGTGGGGCATGGGTTCTTTTCTTGTGGACCATGATTTTTTTCCACTCATTACATAAATTAATTGATCATTTCTTGTTTCCCTTGCTCTATATATAATTTAATGTATGACATAAGTTTTAAATAGTGTTATGTAGAAATAGCCAAAACATTAGACTAAAGAAGATTGAGTGGATTGGATTGTTATAATCTTGTTATGAATATTAATAAAAGTTTCATATCTCTTTAGTAGTGGGATTTTTTGAAAGGGTTTCTCCATATTATAATTCTAGTGTTCATGAGGTTTGAATATTTATTTATTTTCTCCACTATTTCATTAATATTATTTGGTATATTGTATGTTTTATTAGACTTAAATTACCTCACCATTAGTTGATACTCCTACTATATATTTACCTTGTTTGCAATAATTTAGTCCTTGTCAATAGTTGATTTGCACCCTTAATAACTTGGTGGGAATATCAAGTATTTTTTATTAAATATAATCAATAATCATTGTAAAAGAAATTTTATATCAACTATTAGTCTCGAATGATTATTTGAGTGTTAGATAAACCATTTAAATTTAACCTTCATAATATTACTCTAAATATGTAGTTTTACCAACAAAATGAATGATATTTATGTCTATTACATGACAATTACAAAATCATGACTATAATTCTTTAAATTATACTCATAATCTAATTTAATACTCATAAGATATTAAATCATTATTTTTCTCAAGAGATGTGTAATTAAATATCAAGAATATTCTTTAGTTTATTAGTCCACAAAATAATTTTAATATAGTCCATAACATTCAATTTTAAAATTCATAGAGTTGTTGGGATATTATCATATCACTAGCTATGGAAAAATTTAGGAAAGGGTGGGATATTACACTGCCCCCTATATTTGTGTGTTTTAGATAAAATTAGCATGGAAGGTTTGCATTTCTCACAAATAAGAAAAAATCCTGAGAATAATGTACAATATTCTACTATATGTTTTCATATTGTTGAGTTATGCCTTGCAAATTAAATGTGTATCTTTTCCTCTACAACATTCCATTTATACATAGAACTATGGATTAATGGTTTTATTATATTATGATTGAATTATGCCTCATGTTGGAAATTTCTCTATCTCTTCTTTGCTAAAATACTTTGGAACTAATAGGATTCAATTGTGTTTTATGACATAGGTCTATATTACCACAATGAAGTATGTATAGGTGTACATTTTAACTTGGTTAGCTTTCCTAGCAAGTTAGATTCATTACAACAATCACTCCACCTTGTCACTCAATCAAGCCCACTAGAGAAAATGCTTCCTCTTAAAAAACATAACATTAAGTACCAAAACATGATTCAAGTACCAACACATTCAAGTACCAAAACATTAAGTATGATGATTGGGATGAGAGGATCAACTTGGGGAGGATTATTATAACATCATTAGTTGGAACTTTTTAATTTCATCTCTTTGTATTCCATGTTGTTTTTAATATTTTTAATTAGAGTGCAGATGATGTTAATATACATTTAATGATGCATTTTTGATGTGCTATAATTTTTTGATGTTCTCAAGGCTATATAATTGAAGTTCATTTATGTTAACAGCTATTAGATTAAATATTTTTATCCCCAATTATTTTCAAATGATT
>VDFB02377104.1:0-28556 GCA_007258455.2 Sequoia sempervirens | reverse complement strand
ATGCACTCAATGATGATTGACACCTAATTATGATGGCAATGATTAATTTTTACATGAATTATGCTCATATGAGTGCCTCCATTTCTATCATAACATAGCCACATTAAACTTGGGTGACACATGAATGCATCATATATTTGTTATAGTACAATTGTGAAACATGACCAATAGAGTTATGGATCACATAATTATAGTCACAAGAATTTTTTCCTTAGTTGTGCTCTTATTATGATTCCATTACCATTATAGCATAACCCTTTGGAATTATATTGCTCAAATCCTTACATTGCTTATTTTATCTTTGGATGGATGAAAATTCAATGGTAGGGATTTGTATACATGTCATGCTCATATAAGTGCCTTCGTCACCATTACACAATAGTACATTGGAATTTAATTTCTTGAACCTTTACTTATTTTTTTATTCTTATGGTTTCTTAGTGATTATTCCATTTCCACGTGGCATATTGATAAAAGAAACCAAGCAAAAAATCATTCTATTTTCAGTTAACTCCTACTAACATACTTTTGGAATAAATATTTGACTGCATTACTTTGAGTGTGAAGAATTTTGTTTTTTGCTTATAATACATTCATTGAGAGTTGTAGTAGAAAAATTCTTATGCTAAAACCCATCCTACAAAATTTCTTTAAGCTACATTTAGGAGGCTTCATGGATTTTTTGTGATTTATACAAATTTTGTTTTGATAGTAAATGACATCAAATTCTTTCTAAAACTGAAATGATTTATTAATTATGGTTTTATGATGATTAAATGTTTTATTTAGAAGGGGTTAATATGTGGCATTTTTATGTGCAGGAAGAATATATTTTGATGCAACATTTGGGTATGAATGGTTTGGGAAAAACTGGCTTGCTATCAGTGACATAACTAGGTTGGAGAGTACCTTCAATAGGTCTGAAACACTTACATGTGATTTTTTCTCATAAGAAAAACCTGAGTATAGGAATACAAATGTTAGTGGACAGAGAAAATCATAAATTTGTTGGTCCAATTTTAGAACCAATTTGAGCTCGTCAATATCAGATAGAGAAAGTTCCTACATTCTAAAGATAAAATCATAAATTTGTTGGTCCAATTGGAGATCCAATTTGAGGTCGTGAAGCTCCAACAGAGAAAGTTCCTACATTCTAAAGATAAAATCATAAATCTACTCAGTCCAATTGAAGGATTTTTTTTTTAATTATACTTTCTAACATTTGGCTTGATACAAATTGTTACTTTAGATTTATGGCATTGCTTTTCTTCTAATGTTTTCAACCCTCATTTCAGGGAAGAGCTCTAAAGATGGTTCCTGCAAATGGAGACTACACTTTTCCACTATAGGTTTCGTTTAGAAACACTAGAAGCTCAGGTATTGTCATAATCAGAGCAAAAGTAGGAGTCATGCAATGACAAGATACTCATTTTTGGAGTTTTGGTTAAGAACTTTAAATGTTTGGCTATGTACTCAGAGAATGTTCATGGAGTGCAAACTTCCTTACAAAGTAATTACCACAATAGAGTTTGAGGTGAATTGCACTTGCTATTTTATGTTGATATGGATATGTTCTAACTTGTAGTTAATTGTTGTAGCATGGAATATAGGCTAAATAGTTGTTCATATACCATTGTTTCTAATTCAATATTGCTATACCTTATTCTAGGAGAAAATCACATGGGGAGTCTATACATAAGACACCATTGTTTCAAATTCAAAATTGTTGGCTCTTTCATAATTGTTTGATTCATTTATTTGATCTAAGATAGCCTACTATATAGAATATGCTCTCAAAATCACAGTAAAATCCTTTATTCTGGGAAGATTGTTCAAAATATTCCCATCACAACAATGAACAAAAGCATCAGTCGTTAACCTAAACTATGCAAGAGTTTCATCAAATTCTACTTTTCCACTCTCTTTTCCATTCTAAATTCTATTCCCAATTTCATCCATGAAGAACTTCCTCAACCTGTAGGTCCTGTTGTTAGCCATAAATTTACCAAGTGTCGAGGATATCTTCAAGTTTTTACCCAAGCAACAATTGACAAAATTCAACCTTAATAGTAGATATAATGTGTTGAAAATCTCTTTGAAGTTATTCTAGAAAAGAGTTCTCAAGAGTATAAGGCACAGTTTTGAATTAACCTTTTTGCATGAATTCCATATCTTTGATTGGCTATTTCGAGCTTGATGACCTTCATCAAGAATGAGCATACTTGGGCTCTCTAAAAGAAATTTTCCAATATGGTTAGCCTCTTCAAGAAGGCTAACATTTGTCTCACAAGTTAGGTATACAAAAATATTGTAGCCAATAACAAGCACACTTTAATTTCTTCTATGCCACTCATGAAGCGTCACCAAATGCCTCAAAATTTTCAACTTTTTTCCCATGATCTGGTTTCTCTTAGCAAGTTTTATAATCTATTCATATTCATAGTTTGAATGAATTTCATTCCAAAAGGTCCTTGATCTATTTAGCATGTAAATTGGAATGTTAATACTCTACTTCTTGAACTCTCTTTTAGAAGTGGAGTATTGAAATTCTGGTTTACATGCTAAACAAATCAAGGACCTTTTGGAATGAAATTCATTCAAACTGTGAATATGAAGAGATTATAAAAATGGCTAAGAGCAACTAGATCATGGGAAATTTTTTGAAAAATTTGAGGCATTTGGTGATGCTTTATGAGTGGCATAGAAGAAAAAGTGTGCTTGTTATTGGTTACATTATTTTTGTATACCTAACTTGTGAGACAAATGCAATCCTTTTTGAAGAGGCTAAGCATATTGGAAAACTACTTTTAGAGACCATAGGTCTACTCGTTCTTGATGAAGGTCATCAAGCTAGGAATAGATGATCAAAGATATGGAATTCATGCAAAAAGGTTAATTCAAAACTGTGCATTATACTCTCAAGAACTCTTTTTCAGAATAATTTCAAAGAGATTTTCAACACATTATATCTACTATTAAGGTTGAATTTTGTCAATTGTTGCTTGGATAAAAACTCAAAGCTATCCTCGACACCTGGTAAAGTTATGGCTAATAGCAAGATCTACAGGCTGAGGAAGTTCTTCATGGACGAAATTGGGAATAAAATTTAGAATGGAAAAGAGAGTGGAAAAGTAGAATGTGATGAAACTCTTGCAAAGTTTAGATTAATGACTAATGCCTTTGTTCATTGTTATGATGGGAAGATTCTAAACAGTCTTCCTGGATTAAAGGATTTTACTGTGATTTTGAGAGCATCTTTTATACAATAAGTTATCTTAGATCAAATAAATGAAGCAAACGATTGTGAAAGAGCCAACAATTTTGAATTTGAAACAATGGTGTCTTATGTATAGAATCCCCTTGTGATTTTCTCCTAGAATAAGGTATATAATTTTGAATTTGAAATAATGGTATATGAGCAACTATTTATCCTATCAGTTATGCTACAACAATTAACTACAAGTTAGATCATATCCATATCATCATAAAATAGCAGGTGCAATTCACCTCAAACTTGTTGTGGTAATTACTTTGTAAGGAAGTTTGCACTCCTCCATAAACATTCTCTATGCACATTAGTATGTTAGTTATTATCTTGATCTCCTTTATGATAAAAAATAGTGAAGTTCATTGCATAACTCATGACCATTTTGCAGTGCTATGATCCAGTTCTCTTTTACTTCTTACTCAGTGTTCTCAATCACCATGTGCAAATGACTTAGAGGACAAATATTTGATTTCAATGGCCTTGCATAGCACTTGAAGAAATTTCCATTCATTCCTTAGCATTTAACAACCATATAGGGCATATGAAACATAGCTTATTGAAATCATTGTTGACAAAAAACTCCTGAAGATCACCACCCTAGACTACTAGACAACTTCCTACATTTATGTCATAATGCAAGGTCCCTGTAGGTTGAAAGTATTGCCCTTGAAAACATACCATTGTATTGATAATGTCTTGAGGACTAAGGGTCCCACTTGGAGGTAAAGAATAATCTCATATGCATTCATTCTCAGGTTCATATTTCAATTTGTTATATTTATGTGCAACTTCTAATGAGGTTGGAAAACTGCATTTTGTAAAATGAGAAGCTCCTTCAGCCAATTGTGTTGTTTCCTGAAGTTGATGGCATGGAAGAATCTATAGCACTATCTTTCTACATTGAAATCACTAACCTTCAAAACAAAGATACTAGGACTGTCCCTTCAACATTTGTGAAGAAGCTGCCTTAATCAAATTGGTCACTGTCCTTTCATCATCTTTGTTTGGCATTTTATTGTACTATGACAGTCCTATCATAATGACCACCATGTCGTGATTGTGAAAATTTTGAACCTGTCACTTGGACAGTCAAAAATTCCACCTCACAACCACATGAATAAGATACACCAAGAATGCACAGTCCCAAGTATATCAGACTTGGCAATCCTTATTTTTTGTGATATGTTGTAGTTATAAGTGCCTTTCTAGACATACATGAAGATATGGAAGCATAGACAAGGTGAAGCCCTACATCATTGTGGGCATGACTTGAAGTGCTTGCAGGAGAGTGGGTATCCATGATATCACATTTCTTTGAGGCATTTTTTGAAACAGTTCACTTGCCTTGACTATGCTTCCACATTTTCATGTATGTCTAGCAGGGCACTTGTAACTACAATATATGACAAAAAATACATGTTGTTATGCTTTGATGGATGTCCAATGATCAAGATCTATATAAAAAGGTTGCTTTGTATATTGGGTGGTTAGGTTTTCTATAGTGTTATACAAGTTTAAGCTTTTTCTTTTGTTGATTTTTAAATAACAACCTTATCTTTGGGCTAGGATTTTTGTTGTAATCTCTCGTTTTGTTGTCTTTTCAATAGTGCTTGATTTATAGATTGCAATTGTTGGTAGATATTCTACATATTTCTTATATATTTGTGATTTATACCTTAATTGTAGTGCTAAAAGAGCCATATATTTACACCTTATTAATTTTGAATTGGTTTAGTGGGAAGTCTCACATGCCTTATTTTCCTAAGTGACTTGAGTCTAATACATGTGTATTTGTTTTGGACCATTTATGGCATTTACCTTTTGGAATTATGTGCCTCAAATTCACTGGTGGACCCTAAACTTGGTCATCATCAAGTCATATTACACCAAGTGAGAGTTCAAGCCTTTATCGCCATCCCACGAGTGTCTCATGGAGTGACTGGAGATGGAGCGATACTTACCACTACCCCATAGAGGTGTTAGATTGAGCTTGTGGTAGTGTGGTGTTACTGCCACCCCACGATGCTTCCATGTTGACTAGTGTCATATAGTAATGGTTACCACTACCCCACGGTAATGGTTAAAGGTACCTTGTGGTGGTGTAGTATAGTCATGCCGCCACACTGCAATGGTGTACAGGGCTTGGTGTGGTAGAGTGAAAGATACCACCATACCACGACGGCCTAGTTTGTGTATAGCTGTGTAGTAGTGGACGGTGGATGATTAGATGTCTTTGGCGGGACAACGAGTTATTGACAGTTAAACAGTTAATGATGCAATGGAATCTACAGAGATGGTTGTTGTGTAGTAAGATTTTACTTATTGCTTTTAGTATTTTGATTATATTCTTTTGTTTTAATCATTTATTTCATATTGGTCTCCTTTCTGTTGGGTTTGATGACTTGTAATGATTACTTTGTTGGCTTTGGAAGAACTTCCTCATCCAAAGCTCCAATTCACACACAGACAGGAAGGACGCTCTCAAAGGTTGAGGAGTTGGGATTTACACCCACTAGTTGTATTTTCTTAAATATTTGCTTTCTTATTTCATGTACCTCCAAATAGGTACACCGGATTCTTGAAGGGGATTAACACAAATTTATTCAATTAGCAAAAGAGACTAATTCTATATAATTTTTCTTTATAATTCATCCCAATGTTGATAATGAATTAGCATTGGGATGAATTATAAAGAAAAATCATATAGAATTAGTCTCTTTTTTCTGTTGAATAAATCCGTGTTAATCCCCTTCAAGGATCTAGTGCACCTATTTGGAGGCACATGAAACAAGAAATCAAATATCTAAGTATATTTCATAAGTCAAATATTAGCATATGGCTTTCTTTAGGTAGATTAGTGGTAGCAAGATCTATTTATCCCCATTGATACAAGATCTTCAGTCATAAGGTATCAGACAATCCAGTCCATGATTTCATATCAATAACATGCCAATAATATCCAAAGCTATTTTTCATTTTTAATAATAGTTGTCATTAGAATTGGGCCATATGTAGTTGGAGTATCCTAGGTACAACAAGATTTTATTAGTATAGCCATTAAAAAATCCCTTAGATTTTCATGTGTGTCTAGCAGGGCACTTGTAACTACAACATATGGCAAAAAAATCCCTACTATTATGCTTTGATGGATGTCCCTTTGGATATCTAATGTAGTGTACATTATTATAGTGCAATCCTATTTTTCAGATTATTTCATTTAGCATCACCAATATTCTCCACAAGAACATTGTCCTTGTTTAAAATGATGGAAATGGTTCACATCTCTCATAACAATTTCTCTTGCAACAATCTTGAAGATGAATTTAGATGTAGTATAAAAATCATAACATACTCGAAGGTTCTTAACAACTCCAATAGTTATACCAAGGCCATGTTTAACAAACCAAATGAAATTGCTAACTTTTCACTATGGTGGCAGATAAATTATTATTTTTTTCTTCTATTCCACAACATTAAGTAAAAGTATTGAATATAGAAATACCCTTTTGCCTTCATTTTCCAATCCAATTTCTCCAATTTTGCATAGCTATCCCATGTTTGTGGATGTGATCTGTCTCCTACAATTTTTTAATTGATTTATGTTTTTGTTGTATTTGGACTTACTTTTTTAAAATTGCAATATAAAATGCACTTTTATTCTTTCTAAATTGAGGTTAATAGTAATTTTTTTGGTTGTATTGAGGCACAACTTCATTCATGGTGGAAAAGGCAGACCCTATTTCTCATATCAGATGGCACATTGCATATAAAGGAGGAATGATTCTCGCTAGATTATTGTTGACTACATCAAAGGAGAGAGATTCATATATGAGACAAGCTCAACACTCTCCTTAGATTCTACATGTTACAACTTGCTTTAGGAAGATTTCCCACATTGTAGAATTTTAAGAGATGAAAGGGGCATGTGCTCACAGAAAGGGCTCCAGGCATGTGTTCCCATCATTGTAGAAGTTTCTTTCTTGCAGTCATTTCTATGCAATATTGTAACTTAGATTTTTAGTCTTATGACTGAAAATAAAACTTGTATTACTCCATTTCTAAGCTATAACTAGAACACCTTTCTTTTATTAATAAAGTTCATCAATTTTTCCTTCTCTATGGCTGTCTTATTATGTGCAATTGGTGATTGATGTGTATTTCTATGTTTTATGTTTAAATCCTCAAATATCAGTCAATTAAAATGACTAAATATACTACTAATTGATTTCAATTAATAATTAAATTGACTAAATATACTACCAATTGACAGAAATTAGTGAACAATGAATAAATATGACTAGATATATGACCTATGAAATAAAATGACTAAATATACACTACTTAAAGGAGAGGAATAAAGGTAACTTAATTAACATAATTAAGTTAAAACCTTTACTCTAACATATATGACCTATGAAATAAAAATGACTAAATATACTACTAATTGACAGAAATAGTGAATAGTGAATAAATACTTGACTAAATATATGACCTGTGAAATAAAAATGACTAAATATACTACCAAATTGATCAAAATGGTGATTAAAATTAATGACTAAATACACTACCAATGGATAGAAATCAATGAATAAAAATGACTAAATAAGTGACCAGATTACAACAATCAATGACTAAATATATTAGTGAATAAAAGTGACTAAATAAGTGACATAGCAATCAATGACTAAATCAATGTAAATATATACCGTGATCAATCAAAACAACTAATAAATGACTAAAAAATGTTAAGTCATAAATCTGGTTGCATTATAAATGACTGGCAATAGACTACTAATGGTCATGTGACCATGTTCAGTCATTTATAAGCAATTTTTAGTAATTTTTGCAGTCATATATTGTTGTTTCTATACTAGTTTCAAGTGTGGTGATCTAAGTGTGAGCTTAAATTATTATGACTCTAGATGCAGTGAGCATAAGGTGTCTACATTTTTCAGTGTGCTTGAAGTTACTAGAGATAGTGAGCCAAAGGTTGTGGATGATACAAAGTTGTAGTGGTGGATTTTCCTATTTCTATGAGATAGTGAATCTCTCCATAAGAGTTTCTTCTTTCTTCTATGTAGTGAGCCCTTGGTAGTGAGCCACCCAATAGTGAGCCTTTCTTCTTTTCTAGGCAGTGAGCCTATTGTAATTCAGTATTCCTATTCATAGATATGTGAGCTAATCCTCACCATGGTTTTTCACTACTTAGGGTTCTCCACGTAAATATAGCGTTCTCTTGTGTATGGTTGTGTTTGCATTGTTGTTTCACATGTTTACACTCTACTAATTCTTAATGAGGGTTTAAAGTATGATAAGAGTTTAAAAGTCAATGAGGGATTGAATTTTTTGATATACAACTAATTCACCCCCCCTCTCAATTTTATTATGCATCTAAAAATTGGTATCAAAGCTTTGGTTCGTTGGAGAAATCTTAACTACTTGAGGTAGATCCGAATGGTGCATAGGAAGGGTGTTAAAGCTCCTATGTTTGATGGAATGAATTGTGTTTACTAGAAAGCCAAGATGAATTTTTTTTGGTTTCTCTTGGGTTTGGTGTCTAGCAATCAGTTGAAAAAGGATATATTATGCTTGCTAATGTTCTAACAAGTGATGATGAAATAAAGGATTATGAGAATAATGGAAAATCAAGGAATGATATCCTGAGTGGACTTTCTAATTTTGAACTTGAAAATGTGATAAGTCTTAAGACTACAAAAGAGATCTGGACAAAGCTAGAGAGTATTTATGAAGGAGATGAGAAGGTCAAGCAAGCAAATATGAAAAGCTACAAAGCCAAATTTGAAACCCTAAGGATGTTTGAAGATGAAGACATTACAACCTACATGCTCAGATTGGATGAAATTGTCAATTTCATCAATGGTCTTGGTGGTAAGGAGGAAGATAGTGAATTTGTGAAAAAGGTATTAAGAACTCTTCCTAAAGCTTATAGTTCTAAAGTTTTTGCTATTGAGGAAGATCATAATTTGGATAATTATTCTAGAGATCATATGTTTGGTGCTTTAATTTCTTATGAATTAAGAGAGTTTGGCCAAGATGCTACAAAGATAAACTTTTTTTAAAGTTATCAAGGAGAGAAGGTTGATGAATCAGATTTGGATGATCTTGATGAGATGGAAGTAAATTTTGTAAGCAGACTGAAAAGGGTACTGGAAAATATAGAGGTAAGTTACCCTTTAAGTGTTTCAATTGTGGAAAGATAGGTCATTATGCTTCTAAATGTCCAATCAAAGTTACAAATGACAAACATAAGGATCATAAAGGAAAGTTTGTCAAGAAGAGTTATTATGTTGAGAAGACAATGGCATATTTGGTGATAAAGAAACAAACTATCCCGATGATGATATTGATGAATGCTTGTTCATGGCTTTAAATGTTGGAAATAATTCTACTAATTTTGAAAGATGTCTTAAGGAAAGTGCTCCGATAATAGGTCACTTGCTATGGGTTGTTTCTAATGTTGTACAAGTTTCACTAATAATAGTAAATCTGCCCATGTTTGAATAGCTTGTGCACATGGTGGAATTTTCCTTGGGGGTACCCCATGGTCCCCCTCTACCCTCTAACATATGTCTTTCCTTGTCTCATGCAGACTCGTGTCCCTCGGGAGACACTCTTGGGAGGTCCTATCCTTTGGAGAGATCTTTGGTTCCTCTGTGTCTTGAGGATGTGTGTAAAGTCACGTTTATTCTTGTTCTAATGGTTGGAAGGAAATTCTAACCAATGGTAAATAGAGCTCAATCCCTCCTACTCCTCAAGAGGTAGAATTCATTATGTCAGGAATGGATTTTTCTATCTCAGATACAGTCAATGATAGGATTCTCTCCTCCATGGAGAATGTAGTCATGGGTCAATTTCTGTCTTTCTGCGCCATTGTTGATATGGTTCGAAGATGGGCTGTAACTAAATGGCACCTCAAGGGAAGTGTGGAAATTTGTGCTATGTCGAGTGGTCTTTTTGTATTCAAGTTCACAGCCTCAAAAGATCTAGTTTCGGTCCTTTCCTCTAGACCTTGGGTTTATGGAAAACATAGCTTGGATTTATGTCACTGGAAGTCAGGGTTTGACCCTGCAGTTGATCTCATTAAGTCAGCTTCGGTTTGGATACGCCTACTTGGTTAACCTCTAGAATATTGGGATGAATCAATCTTCAAAAGCATTGGTGATTCATTGGCACATTTAGTTTCTTCTGACTCCATCACTAGATCGAATTCCAAGTTAGTGTTTTCCCAGTTTTGTGTGAAAATTAGTGTGAATAAGACACTCCCTAACTCTATTAATCTTTGCTCTAAGTTTGGTACTTGGGTCCAGCTTGTGTGCTATGAAAATAGTATGGTTTTCTGTCAAAAGTGTGCCAAACTGATGTAGAGCTAGGAGGATCACAATTCAACTCAACCAACCATTCAAAGAAATGATAAAATAATTCTTTCTCTTAGGAATTTTTGGATTACTTTCTAATAAAACAACTGAGAAATCATCAACAATGACAACTTTCATAAACTGATTCATCTCAAACAATGATTAAGTGCATTTTAGTCCACATTGGAAACATTGCCATGGAAGCCCACAATTTAATGCAATGAACTGTCATTAATAATTTTCACAAAACAAATAATTAATACAATCACTTCAGTGAGATTGAAGATAACATTATTTTAGACTTTTTCTCCAATTTTTATGAAAATCCAATGGTGGAAAAAAAGTTATTGCACAAAAATGGTCATAACTTATTCAAATCTTAATAAAATTTGATGAGACTTGAAGAAAATTAAAGTAGATTCACATGGAAACAAAATAAAATTGGTTTAAGATCCAAAATATAGACTTTACAATCCATACCATCACATTTTTCATACTGCAAATTTTGCACAATATTGTTAGAATAGGGCAGTCTCACCAAAATAGTCATATCTCCCACAAAACTCAATAAAATTAAATGAGATGAAAATAATTGGAAACTATAAAAATATATCTTTCCATCCATATATGATACTCCATTATTTGAGTCCATATTAGGCCGTACAATTCACAACTTCATCCTAGAAACAATAAAAAAATCAGAAAATGCACACAAAATTTGAGGTTGTCATTCATCAAACTTCAAAAATAATGTCTCCAAACCCCAATTCAAGTTTTGGAGGGTGTATTTATACATTTCCAATGAAAACCAACTATTTTCAACCACCTTTTGATTAGTTTGTTGACAAAACACCTTAATGACATTTTTTGACAAGTTGCTTGACAACTTTCTTGAACAACTTTTACAATTTTTACAATATGGAAAAAATTTAAACATTATTTGACAAATGACTTAAAATATGACTTCCTAAAACTCAAACACCTCTAAAATGGTTTGATAAACCTTATTATAAGACTCAATACAAAAAATAGAGAAACTATTTACAAATGGGCTTATGGAGGCAATAAATCATATAGGTGCTCTTGCACCAAACTCCCGATGGAAAAAGAATTCAAGCCCCTTTGAATTGTATTCTTCCTGATCTTCCAGTTCCTTTGCACTTTGTCCTTTGTATTTTCAACCTTCTTTGGTACTTTCTTCCTCTTCTTCTTATACCATCTCTTCTCCAACATCTTCTCAACTTCTAGGATCCAAAACTCCATTTCTGGTGTATAAACATCAGTAGCATCATCTATATCTTCATTCTTATCATTAGAGTACCATATATAACCTGCATCATATCCTTTAAAATGTGCATATATCTCATTAGCAAAAAAATATGCAACATTGTCATTATCAACCTTATTATCAACAACATCTTGAGGATCAGTACCAACCTTATCAACAACCTCAACAACCTTCTCTACTTGTTCATCAAAAATTTCATCAACTACTTGATTATCAAAAACCATATCATTAATATCAACACCAATATGTTCATCAACAAAAAAATAATTTTGTTCATCTTCAAACACAATTGGAATATCACTTTTCTCAACAAAGTTTACCTCTATCCTTGCTTGTTTTTTCCTTCTTTGAATAATCTTTTGTATGGGCCATTCAACTTTATTTTTCATGGTCAAGTGACAACTTCTTGCTTGTTTGATCCACTATTCCATCTTCATCATGGACTCTTCATAAAAATCAGTGAACTCTACTTCCCTTCTCATCTCTTGCTTTAACTCAGCTATCTCTTTGTCAATAATCTCTTGTCTCTTCCTTTCCTCCTCTGCCTACAAACATCTTCTCAAAAACTCCATTTCCACAAGCATCTCCTTGATTCCAATTCACTTTTCCTCACCTAGGTAATCAGGTTTTTTCCTCAACCTGCACAACACACACACTAACACAAACTCTTTCTCTACCCAGACCTTACTGGGCTCTGATACCAATTTGATGCCGAGCTAGGAGGATCACAATTCAACTCAACCAATCATTCAAATAAAATGATAAAAAAATATTTCTCTTAGGAATTATTGGATTAATTTGCAATAACACAACTAAGAAATCATCAACAATGACAACTTTCATAAACTGATTTATCTCAAACAATGATTAAGTGCATTCTAGTCCACATTGGAAACATTGCCATGGAAGCCCACAATTTAATGCAACAAACTGTCATTAATAAAATTCACAAAAAAAATAATTAAGTCAATCACTTCAATTAGATTGAGAGGTAAAATTATTTCAGAAATTTCCTCCAATTTTTATGAAAATCCAACGGTGGAAAAAACGTTATTGCATTTTCCCCAAAACTGCAAACCCTAGGTAGGGTTTAGACCTGCCCTCACAAAAATGGTCATAACTTATTCAAATCTTAATGAAATTTGATGAGACTTGAAGAAAATTAAATTATATTCACATGGAAACAAAATACAATTGGTTTCAGATCCAAAATATAGACTTTACAATCCATACCATCACATTTTTTAGACTGTAAATTCTGCACAATATTGTTAGAATAGGGAAGTCTCACCAAAATAGTCATATCTTCCACAAAACTCAATAAAATTCAATGAGACAAAAAATAATTGGAAACTAGAAATAGATATATTTCCATCATATATGATAATCCATTATTTTAGTCCATACCAACGTATACAATGCACAACTTCATCCTGGAAACAATGTGAAAATAAGAAAATGCACACAAATTTTGGGGTTGCCATTCATCAAACTTAAAATAATGTCTCCAACCCCAATTCGAGTTTTTGAGGGTGTCTATATAAATTTCAAACCAAAACCAACTATTTGCAACCACCTTTTGATTAGTTTGTTGACAAAACATCTTAATGACACTTTTTGACAAGTTGCTTGACAACTTTTTTGAGCAAGTTTTAAAATTTTTACAATATAGAACAACTTTAAACATTATTATTTGACAAGCGACTTAAAATATGACTTCCTCCTGGAGACTCAAAATCGTCTAGTGGGTTTGATGGCCTTATTATAAGACCCAATACACAAAATAGAGGAAACTATTTACAAATGGCCTCATGGAGGCAAAGAAATCAAATGATTGCTCTGCACCACAAAACTGGGCATATATTTGCAGTTATGAAGTCCTCCTTCAACAAGGAAACTAACCCGAGAGATTATGCTACTACTGATAACCCTCCTCCTGAAATTGATAATCTGATTAGTGGCGATCCAAAAAAACCTACCTCGCCAGACTTATCTGATCTCCCTAACTTTGGTATTCCTATTCCTAGGTTAGAGTCCAATGTGGATCCGGTGTCAGGTCTTGCTAATCTTTCCTTGACTGATAATTTGGCATGTGATAAGGTGTTGGAGATAGATAATCCTTCCTCTAGCTTGAGCTATTAGGTGTGAGTTTTGGTGGACATTTGGGTTGGGTGGCTGGTGCAGGATGGGTGAGGAATGTATGGGAGAGGGTGATGGGACGTGTGGAATGTTGTTTTTAACAAGGTTTGGAACTTTGGAAGGAATTCAACAGGGATAGCTGAGTATTTGAAGTGGAGGCTGGATTGGCTTGGTGAAATTCAGCTGGAGACCCGTTGAGATTTGGTAAGAGCTTGCAGTAGGTTGCAGAATTAGCAGAGGGACATTGGACATGTCCTCCAAGAAAGGTAAAAAATGAAGGTCATGTCATGGAATGTGCATGGGCTGAACAACTCCCATAAGCAACTTGCTTTGAAAAACTATGTTTTAGAACATAAGATAGATGTTTTACTATTACAAGAAACCAAGATGAAAAAAGCTAATTTTGATAATGTTGCTAAGTACTTATGGCTAGGGGCCACTTACTCCTACAAAGATGTCGAAGGGGCTTTAGGGGGTCTTGCTGTGCTTTGGAATCCTACTAGATTTAATGGCTTGGAACTATTCTGCTGCCGAAGTAGTGTTGGTGTTTCTTTTACCTTCCCGGGTGGCTCTTGGTCACTTATTAATGTTCATGCACCCAACAAGAGGAATGCTAGATTTTCTCTATGGAAGACTCTTTCTAATTGGATAAAAAATAATAGTGGTTATCAGTGGCTAATGGCTGAGGATTTCAATTCCCCCTTATTCCCCTCGGAGAAAAGTGGTGGTTTGGTTGATTATTTTGATAGCATGGCAGACTTGGCAAACTTTCCGAGTTCTACTAGCCTGATTGACATTGACTTATTGGGCCAAGATTTTAGCTAGACCAAAAAATAGATGGGAGAGGATTTGATTCAAGTTAGATTGGATAGATTCCTTTGTTCTAGTAACTAGACTGGCCTACTTAGTGCCACTCTTCGGGCTCTGCCTAGGATATTTTTTGATCACAATCCTCTGCTACTGACCTTGTGTGAACAGTTTGCTGTCAGACCTTTCCCTTTTTGGTTTGAAATTATGTGAAATTCCCACCCTTATTTCAAAAACAAAGTTGCTGAATGGTGGAATATTCCTTTTCGTGGTTCTCCCATGTTCAAAATCTTTTTTAAACTCAAACACATTAAATGTATGGTGAAAGGCTGGAACAAAAGGGTCTTTGGGAATGTTTTCTAGCAGAAAAAGATTGTTGGGGATAAATTGAAATGGATTCAAAAGAAAATGGAGGAGGGAAATATTAGATTTTCTACTTGCAACCAGGAGAAGGAAACCCGAAGGGAGTGGGAACAAATTCTTAAGAAAGAAGAGATTTTCTAGAAGCAAAAATCAATGTAAAATGGCTAAAAGAAGGTGACAAAAACACATTTTTTTCATATTTTTTCTATTAAACATAAGAAAAGGAATCAAATAACCAAGTTACACAATGCTCAAGGGGAGGTTGTCAATTCACCCTCCCTAATTGGTTTGGTGGCTGCAGATTACTTTTAGAAGGCTTATGCGGCTCCTATTGAGGCTTCTAACCCGACTCTTGATAGGTTGTTGCTTGACCCACTTCTGACTATTATATCATAGATTGATAACCGTGGGATACTCAGTGCTATCACTCTTGAGGAGGTAAAGTTGGCTACTTTCAACATGGGGGCTTCAAAGCTCTGGGCCTTGATGGTTTCCCTCTGGCCTTTTTCCAAACCTTCTGGGAGATTGTTGGTGAAGACCTTGTCCTAGCTGCTCGTGATTTCTTCAAATCTGGTAAGATTCTTAAGCAACTGAATCACACCTTCATAGATTTAATTCCCAAGATTGCTAACCCTCAATCTATGGTTGACTTTTTCCCCATTAGTCTATGAAATACTTTTTTATAAAATCCTCTCTAAAATTCTGGTGAACTGCATCAAACCTCTCCTTGATAAAATAATCAGCCCAACTCAAAAAGATTTTGTGCCTGGTCGTCATATCCTTGATGCTACCATAACCACACATGAATTAATCCACTCTATGGATAGATGCAACTATGCTGGTATGACCCTTAAATTAGACATTTCTAAGGCATATGATAAGGTGATTTGGAATTTTGTCCCCAAAGTCCTAGCTAAATTTGGGTTTAACCAATCTATGATCAATCTCATAATGGAATGTGTTACTACGGTTAAGTACTCTGTTATGGTAAATGGGTCTCCCTTTGGGTTTTTTCCTATTAGGAGAGGTATCAAACAAGGAGACCCCCTTTCACCCTATTTATTCATAATGGTGGCGGATGTCTTGAGCAGGAATTTCTCTAATATGTTGTCTGAAGGATCCATAAAGGGAATTAAGGCTGCCTCTTCCTTAGAGCCGACTGTAATCCAACAATTTGTGGATGATACCTTTCTTTTTGGGAAAGCCTTAGTGATTGAAGCTAGGAAATGGAAAAATTGTCTCAACAACTATGTTGCTTGTTCTAGGCAATGCATTAACTATAATAAAAACATGATTTACTTCTTTAACAACACTCCTAACCTGCAAACCTGGGTGACTGTTGTCTTGGGATATTTGAGTGGTTCTCTTCCTTTGGTTTATCTTGGGTTACCCCTTACTGTTAAAGAAGTCACTCCTAATTTTTGGAATTCTATTTTGGAAAGGATCCAAAGAAAACTGGCTGGGTGGAAACGCTCCCTACTTAGCCATGCTGGTAAATTACAACTCCTATCTATTGTTCTTCAAGGCATCCCTGTCTATTTTTTTTATCTATATTCACTAGATATATTGTTGAGAAATTTGAGAAAATTCAAAGGACTTTCCTTTGGTCGGGGACTAAGGAAAAATATAAATTTGCTCTAGTTAAGTGGGACAAGGTTTTCCAACCTAAAAGTTGTGGTGGGCTTGGGATTAGGACTATTTCTAATACTAATAAACCTTTAATGGTCAAAGTGTGTTGGGATCATTTGAGGGATAGGTAGGATTGGTGTAAGATCATGAATGCTAAGTACCCTCAGAACAGACCTTTGATTGACTGCCTATCAGAGACTCACCCTTCGAGGTCCTTGGTTTGGAGATGTATATGCAGTTTGTAGGACCTTCTAAGAAGTGGGATCAAATGGAAGATTGGTAATGGCAATACAATCAAATTCTAGGAGGACGCCTAGTTACTTGACACTCCCCTGGAAAACTCTGAATTCAAGAATCTTATGAGATTGGCTCAACGATTCTTCAATGGCATTTATATTAGTGATTACCTCCTAGGGCCTCTGGGTGTCAGAAAATGGTATGACCTAGGCCTTTGTTGCCCCTTTTCCCCTGATCTGTGCCTCTTTGCTAAGACCTTGCAGGAATTGCTCTTCGTCACCAGGCTTCCTGCTACTTGCAGGGGGGATGATTTTTTTTGGACTCATGATAAACAGGGTGATCTCTTAGTTAAATCAGCTTACAATATGCTGACAGACCAGGGTGTTGTCCTCGATCTATGGAAGAAGGTATGGAATCGACACATGATCCTGAAAGTTAACTTATTTTGGTGGACGACCTGCCATAACAAGATTCTTACTCAGGACAATCTAAGGAAAAGGGGATTCTAGATCCCCAACAAATGTTTTTTATGCAAGTGCAATGAGGAATTAGTGGATCACTTGATGTTACACTGCCCATTTGTTGTGGAGGTGTGGGAGTTGGCTTTAGGAAGATTGGGGATTCATTGGATTATGTGTAAGGATATCAAATCCTTTATCTTGAGCTGGTCTGGACCCTTTATCCACCCTCTACCTGGTGAAATTTGGAACTAGGTCCCTCCTATTATTTGTTGGTGTTTATGGAAAGAGAGAAATAACAGGATCTTCAGGAACATGGAGATGAGTCCAAAAGAGGTGTTTGGTATTGGGTCTCGGCTCATTGCACAAAATATCTTGCTTTTCAAAGGGAAAACCCCTGACAAAGGTCCGATTGAGGTGGAAATTAGTATGGCCAAAGCTTGGCATCAGAACCTGGATGCTAACTCTTATGACAACTTCAAATCCCTGGCTCAGAGTGTCACTATTTGGAAACTTCCTGACAGAGGCTGGTATAAACTAAATTTTGATGGGGCTGCTAAAGGCAACCCGGGCAGAGCCAATATAGGAGGTGTGATTAGGGATTACAAAGGAAATTATGTGGTTGGTTTCTCTGGGGGGATTGGTGTTCATTCTTCTATAATTGCTGAAGCTAGAGCATTGTTGAAGGGCTTACAATTGGTTGTCTCCATGGGGATTGAGAACCTTCATATTGAAGGAGACTCTAAGTCTATTATTGATGCTATTAACTTTGGTAGGTTGTTGGGGTGGAGTACTAAAGACATTCTTCTAGACATTAGGCTCTTCGTGTCAAAGTTAAAATTCAAAGTTGCCACCCACATTTATAGGGAGGGAAACCAAGTGGCTGATGCCTTAGCCAATTTTGGCACACACTGGAAATTATCCAAATGGTGGCGTTCTTTAGGGAACCTACCTCCCGACATTCAGGGTTTAATATTGAAAGAACAAAGCCCTTATTTGACCCATGACGATAACTAATCAAGTGCCTTGCTGGATTTTTTTGGGGGTCCACATGCTTGTTTGTTGGGCTATGTGGACGAGTTTAACTGATGAGATGGATAACAAGTGGCATAATTCAAATTATGGGAAGGATCCCATTTTGAAAAGGGAAATCATGAGATGTTGCGATAAGTACTTGATGATTAATACTAAGCTGGACCGTACCCTTCATAATCTCCTTTTGGGGATCATGTTAAGCTATCGTATTCCCAAGTTTTTTGATTTTGGGGGTAAGTGCAAGAAGTTGAGTCCATGAAACATGAATTTTTTTGCCTTAGCCAAAAAATTGAAATCGACATTGCAAAAATGAGATCTTTCCTTTTAAGAAATGGGATCCTATTTTTAAAAAATGGGATCCCGTTTAGCTTCGAGATCCCAAGCCTAAATTAAAAATGGGATCCCATTTTTTAAAAAAAAGATCCTGCTTTTAAAAAAATCAGGATCCCATTTTGAAATTTTCCAAAATGGAAAGCTCTCAAACGATCCTGCTGCTTTAAAATTCCAAAACAATTTTTTCTGCTTTTGGCAATTTGAACGGATCTCGCTTTAAATAACGATCCCGCTTTTTAGAACCATAAACAATATCTCGCTTTATTAAAACGGTGATCCCATTTCCAAAAATTTGAAATTGATTTACTTTGTATCGGTTTTTTCCTTGTATTTTGGTTCGGGAAAAGCATTGGGAATCCAAACCTAGGCCTTCAACCTGGTTTGACCTGCAAGTTGAAGGTCCTGACAATGTTAGAGAAAAATACCGAGTTTGGACATATGGTTGATGACTTTTTTGCAAGTAATTTTGATGAAATTAAACCCATTTTAGATTTTACTATCCAATTAATCCGATTTTACTCATTTTTAAATATTAGGTTTTTACTATTTTAATAACTTCTTTGATCAAAATAACATTTTGACAAACAGACAAGATGAGAACAAACTGTGACAATTCTTTTCAATTTGAAAAAATAAAATTAGAAAATGATATGTTTAGGTCATCTTATGCATGTTGTACATGACGATTTTTCAAAACGACAAATCTGCTTAATAAAAAATTAACAAAAAAAAAAATATTCAATAAAAAATTACAAAAAAATATCAAGAGCAAGCTTCAGTGAGTCATAAAAGTTTTCCCAAAAGGATTTAGAAAATATGATAATTTAGGTCAAAAATATGGATGTCAGATACCTAATGGTATGGTAAAAAAAGGACTTTAAATAGTGGTTTTTAGAAATCTCATTAAAAACCCCAATTTGTACAACTGCATTGAAATAAATTACATATTTGGAAACTAAAATTCAGTAATTAAGCATTTTATGATCAAGGACTTTGAAGATTCCATCTCTAAGTGCTTCCAAATTTTAAGGTCAATGTCAAATTCTAAAAATCGAAAAAAACACTTCCACTTTTTGGCCAAAAAAGTGTGGACTCCAACTTCTTGCCAAAGACTTTGAGTTTGATGTGACTAATAATTATGAGATCAAGCTCCATTGGCTCTATATTGTCTATTATTTTGTCTCATCGTCTAATAGCTAACCTTTTTTATTTTTGTAAATTTGGCTCGCCCCTGAAAGCTAACTTTCTTGGTGTTTCTAATTTTGGCCCCATGGCCATCTTGCCTAGGATTCTATTCATCTTCTATGTGGAAGGAAAACCTTCCTCTCCTTTCAAACCTTGCTTACTTAGTTGATTGTGTGTAGAGATCCTCCTTTATGATTCCACTAAGATTGCCTTCTAAAAATTACTTATTCATGCATGTGACCTATCCTTTGCCTTGATTATCAAAGACTATCATTTTTGGCTTAAAATCCTTAATGTGTGGGTGATTTTTTACCTTTCTATTATCTCTAACCTTTTATTTTCTCAAGGTTCCTAGTTATCTTGTGTGTAGAGTAACATTATGGGTGGTGATAGGGTGCAGATTGAACCAGGTAACTACAATGAATTTCACAAAGACCTACTTGTTTGGCATATTTGTGTCAAAGGTGGTCTTGCTCCTCTAATGGAGAGACTGGTGGGACATGACCCTAATCTGTCTGCTTAGTTTATCAATTCGTGGAAAGACCATCATGTGACTTTTAGAGGAATTTCCTTTACTATGGATGAGGAAGTGATTACATAGGCTATGAGACTCTAGTGTACTGGTATGAAGCATCTAAAACACACCAAAACTTAGGACAATGAAAGTATGAACAAGTTATTTTTGGGGAATGAGGCGCAAGTGCACAACCAGTCGGGTTTTGACCAGGAGGCTCTCCCTTAGCTGTGGAGCTAGGTGTGCCCTGCTTTGATGAAGTATGTGACTTTGGAAGGTAGGTACAAAGCCTATTACTTCTACCATTTCCCTCTATTGAATCATCTCAGGCATAAAGTTTTGTTAAGCTTTCCTTTTTTCTTGCTTATGGACTTAGAAAATTTGGTGGAAAAATGTGTTGAGGTTAATGGTTAGAATCCTAATGACCCTACTCCCCTACCGTTCCATCAGGGCCTCATTTTGAGGCTATACCATTTCCAGCTTGCCTTAGGTTTTCCAAAACCCATATCGGTTGTTCACATTGAAGAAATTGAGCCACCCACTATTACCAATTTATCTCCAACTGCATCTAAAGGCCCTGTTAGGAAAAACCATCTGGTTCCTGTTGACACACATAAATCCAAACCAGCTACTAAAAATATTAAAGGGAATGAGGAAGTGGCCCAAACTATTTCAACGACTAGTCTTTGTGAACTCAAAACCGCCAAGACTACTAGCAAGATTTCCTAGAGAAAGAAAGGAAAAGAGGAAGTGAAGGAGCCTCCGAGCAAAGGAAAACATGTGGTGAGCAAGGAATCTATGGGGGACATGGTGGTTGTGGAGATGGTGGTTATTGGTTGTGATGCCATCATTTGGCACTTTGGTAGGCTGGCCAAGAACATGAAAAAAGTGTAGGTGAAAGATTTGGACACGAAAGAGGAGCAGTTAGACAAAAAAGATAGTAGGGTTGAAGACGAGTCTGAGGGTGAGGAGGAGGAGCATGCTAGAGGTCCCTGCTCTATTCCTGACATGAGAAAAGTTTAGAAGGAGGTTTTGGCCTCTCAGTCTTCGGAACCACTAGAGGTTGAGCATAATGATACCAACAAGGCTATGGTTGGAGGGGAGGAGCTCTCTATGCTGAAGGAAATATTGGATAAACTTGAAAAAAAAAATTGTGGGTTGACCCACTTCACGGTTAAGTTGGTCCACTATCACTAGTACCTTGTCAGTGGTGATGAAGGATGAGATGGACATGAAAAATACTGAAGACTGTTAGGAGTGGGCCAGAGATGATGTTTTCAATCTCCTATCTAATAATTGGGAAGGCACCAGTTAGTCTACTGCTAGTCCGCTATTTGTCCATCTGTTGTTTGTCTATGATGTCTATTTTTTGGCTTTGTGTTTTTTTATGTTTTTTTGATGTTGAACTCTATTGAACCTTGTGGCTCTATGTGAAGGGTACAACACCCTGAAAATGTTGCTTACCTAATCAAAAAAATTGAAGGAAGTATGGTGACTAATTTTCATGCTAGAGAGGAGAGGAATTATAGGATAATTGGTAGTGGATGGTAAAATCATATGACAGGTGATAAGAGAAAGTTTATTGAACTTAAAAAGTATGATGCTGGTCTTGTTAATTTTGGTGATGATAAATCTACTAAGATTTTTGGAAAAGGATCAATTAGTTTTGATCAAAATCATAAAACATATGATGTTCTTTATGTCAAGGGTCTCTAGCATAATCTTCTTAGTGTAGGACATATGTGTAGCAAAGGGTACAATTTGGTGTTTTAGGATAATGGTTGTGAAGTCAAAAAGGAAGATCTAAACTTTGGTTGCTATAGGTACAAGGATAGAAGGTAATGCTTATCAACTCAAAGGTAGTGGTGCTAAGTGCTCTATGTATCAAATCAATGAAATTTGGCTATGGCATAGAAGAATGGGTCACATCAATTTTTACATCCTAGTGAAGATTAGTTCTACTGATGTTGTGAGTGATCAAGCAAAGATTACAATGCCTATCAATGTAATTTGCAAGGAATGTTAGTTTGGAAAGTAAACAAAGAAGATGTTCAAGAATAAAGAATACTATATTGCTGGGCCTTTAGAGTTTGTGCATACAAACTTGTGTGGACCTTCCAGAATAGGAAGCTCTCAAGGTGACAGGTATTTCATGTTATTGATTGATGATTGTTCTACAATGACTTGGGTGATGTTTCTCAAAAAATTCAGAAGATCTAGATAGGTTTAAAGCATTTAAGTCTATAGTTTAGAATGAAATGGATGGGGAAATGAAGTGCTTAAGGTTTGATAGCGGTGGTGATTTCACCTCCAATGATTTTAATAATTTTTATGAAGATCATGGGATTAAGAGGTATTTTTCAATTCCTAGGACTCCTCAATAGAATGGAGTTGTGGAGGGAAAGAATAGAATAGTTCAATAAGTAACAAGGACTATGATGAAAGAAGAAAATATAGCATATGTTTGTTGGAGAGAAGCTATTAATACTACAATTTACATTCGTAATAGAGGTCAAGCAAGAGTGAACAATTCAAAGAATCCCTATGAGTTATGGCATGGAAAAGCTCCTATTATGAAATATTTCAAAGTGTTTGGAAGCAAATGATATATCAGAAGAGATGAAGTAAACTTAGGAATTTTGATGTGAAGATCTACTAGAAGCGAATCTTCCTTAGATACTCTTACAAGAAGCAAGGCTTACTGGTGCTACAATAAAGTTTGAAGAAGATTTTGTTAAAAGTGGCAGCAAGTGGATGAAGAATCACACATCTAAGTTATGTGGACTGATAAAAGGGTATGAATCTATGAATCCTTACAATGAAGAAAAATATGAAGTTAAGGAAAAAGAGATGATAGTTGAAGAGGAAGATTCTCTAGAAAAGATCCCTACACTCCTAAGTATGTGTGCGTAATAATCATTCTCAAGATCAAGTGAAACTTAGGGAAATGTGGGTGATGTGGCTTTGAATGCATGCATGCACCTACATCTCCTTCCCTTATTTCATTAGGGAAAAGAGATCCCTTTAGGTAAAGATTGACCTTAGGGCAAGTCAATCCCGATAGATCTTGTTGTTTTCCTATGACTTAGGACGGGGTAAATCAACCTAAACTACACTTTTGGGAGATGAATGAAAATACCAAATGAATGCAATTACACAATGTAACATATGAAACATCTAAATTAAACCTTAATTTGACAGAATCCAAAAAGTTTAATTATATCTAAGAAGGATTTGATTTTATGCACTTGTCATAAAAAAGGATGTGTTGAGTGTCCTCTTGGGACTCATTCACCTAAGGGTGGATGGGTCTTCATAGGGTTCAACATTTTCTTTGGCTAACTTCTCTCTTGAAGCCTACACTCCCACCCTCTTAGGTTTCATAGTAGGAAATTCATAATTAAATTTGAAAGTCACTGCGGAGTTTTGACAACACACAAATTTTGCAACATTGACAACTTTTGCAGTTTTTCTTCTTTGATAGATCTTCAATCCTTCTTCAACCTAATATCTACAAAACAAACAAGAGGGAAAATTGTTTGTTTTTAGTGAATGGGGGTTTTCCTTCAAGGTCAAACCCCATTTTGGTAATAAAACCTTGAAATGAAATAATAAAACAAGAAATGAATGATGAATGAGCAATTGCTATGTTACAACTCACCAAACCCTTGATTTGAGATCCTTAAGGACTAAAACTTAACAAATCTCCGGGTCTAGATCTTTGCATGAAATGGTTTTGATTGATGATGTGATCTCAATTCTTTGAATTCCTTGACTCTGAATGCTTGAAACCTACATTACAAATGTTGCTCCAAAAACATGCATGATGCTTAATAACTTTGACATGATGCTTGAGATCTTGAATGCTACAACAAATGCTTGAGAAATTTTCTCTTGAACACCTTTGAAAATAATCTTAGCTCTTGTGAAATCTCTCTTGAGAATCTCTAGATTTGAATTGATAAAAAAGACCTTTCTTTTATAGACAATTTTCTAATTTTCTGAAAACTAAACATTACAAGTCGACATTTGAATTCTGAATTTGGGATCATGTACCCTGCCAAAAACATATTAAAATTTTGAATTAAGCAACTAAAGGGGACCCATTCGCCCAAGGGAAAATGGGTCCTAACCTAAATTTTTGGGAATTATTCATTTCGGGGTGTTAAAAATGATAATTGAATTAATTAAATCATGATTCCCCTTTTAGAAATTGCAATTAATTAGGATTTTAGATGAAAAATTGATCCAATTATAGGCTTAATTAAGCACAATTTATTAAGGGACTCAAACATAGTGTAAAAATGTAAGGGATTACATTTATCCCCCACTTTAGTGAGAGGATGAGCCCTGCATCAAACTCACACTAAAGTAGTAAACTAGTGTCAAGAGAGGTCTAAATGTACAACTGTTGAAAAAATAAGACAACAAAGGTCAAGGAGGATGATCAATCCCCTAAGATCTAAGATCTCATGGAAAACCAACAAAGGCACAAAGAGACACATGCCTATGTCAAATATGCAGCAACGAGACAAGATACACAAGCATACAATGCTAAAATTAATGAGAAGAGAAAGAGGGGATGGATCAAGCCTCAACTATTTGTCCAATTGGTATGGATCAAGCCTTAGTTATTTGACCAAAAAAAATTACAAGTGGAAACTTGTTGTCCACTATGCAAACAAAATGTACTCAGATGGGCTAGTGAAATCTGTTGTCCACTAAGTGAGCCCCAAAAAGGGGCTAATACAAAGTCATGTTAGGTATATAGGCTCCATTAAATTAACCATACCAAAGCTATATCTCTTGATAAATTGGATAAGGTACCACTACCAAACAAAAAAAGACTCCACAAAGCTGCTATTCCAAGTACTCATGAAAAGGTCTACTGGTGCCAAAGAAATGCTTTAAGGGCATTGAAAACATAAGGGGTCCAATCGGAAAGCAAAAGAAGTTATTCTTGTGCCCTGATACATGCAATAGGATATTCAAAGGGTTTTTCTTGTGTTCATGAAAAAGTCTTCAAATCTCAGGGAACATTGTAAGCAATTGCCCCAAAGAGAGTACTGGTCAAGGATGAAGATTTGTAACCTCTAGGGCATGCAATCTGTATCAACATCACCACTAAGAGGAATGTCATATGCTAAGAAAGGTCCTAATATTTAAGGACATCAAACCCAATGACACCACTAAGAAGACACATCACATGAAGTAAGAAGACCACACTTTTGAAGCAAATAATGAGTAGGGACACATATGCTCCCACTTTAAAGAAATTGCTAAACACCATGCTATGAGAAATCACTTTAAATTAGAACATAATAAATTCCAAAATATGAGAGCTTTATTCAAAAATCCCTATGTAAAACATATGTTTTTGTGTAGAGCTACATCATGAAAGGAGTAAGCTTCCCATATGCAATCCTAAGATAACACATAGTGATCCATGGATTTGAGGTTAGAATTTGTCATTGTTGTAATCACAAAATCAAGTTTTGAACTGTTATCATTCCCCGATGACCACGGAAACAATGGAACAAAGGAAGAAATAACACAAGCAGAGAGAGTGGTGAGAGAAGGTGCCTTTGGGTCAACACAGTTATTAATCATCAAAGTCTTGTCACCCTTGCAGTCATCCCCAAAAGGAAAAACACAAGACACAGATAAAGGTTACAACATGTAAAAGAATGTAGATACAAATAGAATAATTTCACAACAGATTCACTTCCTTTGTATCCTTGAACCAATGGAATGACAAGGTTCATCCAAATTAGGCTCAAAAACATATAAACACACACCAACCAAGACTATACAAGTGATGAAATTACACACATGCAACCAAAAAGAACTCAAAGAGAAGGCCAATATGGCACATGTGAGTCAACCTATAGTAGGTCATCTACATCCCAATCTTGCTCATCATATACAGAAGGTGGAAAATTATCCAGAGGGACAACAACAAGTTTTGTACTAGGAGCATCACTAGGTTCAACACATGGTGAGTCACTCTTGTTAGAAGGATCATTACAGTTGTTATCATCTAAGCTCATGGAAGAGGAAAATAATAGATTTAGCTCATTATGTACTTCCTCATCAATTTTGGAAAACTCATCATCATCATCCAAGTTAATCACAATAAGAGGCCTAATGACAATATCTATAGAAGTTTCTTGTTTCTGTTGTGCCGAAGGTGGAGAATCATCATGATTTGTTTCAATTAGTGTTTGATCTTGATTTTCTATTTTATTTTCTTCTTTTAATCTATGAGAAATAGCATGATGTCTACACCTACCCTCTTTAGCATTTCTATTTCTCTTTGTATGATTTTTTAAGTTGTGATTGTGTAGGAGTGGTTTTATCAACCATAGGTTTCTTTTCTTCCTGCAAGGGAGGAACAAAAGGAACCATGGGAGGTTGTTCAAACACTTTCTCTTTAGCTTTATAAACTTGTTTGACCTTAGGAGGGACAATAGGACTTACATTGTTATCTCTTGGTCTTTTGTAGGAAATAGGCAAGGGATTTATCATGGGTTCGTATTGGTTACTTAGAAATACTTTTGGTTTAACCATAGTTTCATCAATGATAGGAGGCTCAATCATGGGTTGAGGCATGTTACTAAGGGATAATTCTGGTATATGCTTTGCCTTAAAATTTTGATAATACTTGAAAAATAAGTCCTCATGAGGATTAATAGGTTTCATAGGTTTGGGCCAAAATAAATCCAATGAGAAATTCCCACGGGAAGACATGGGATTAAAGCCACTATGGTGCAAAGTAAAAATTTCATTTCCAAATGCAAACTTTAAGCATTTATGCACTATTGATGGGATGGAATCCATGGAGCATAGCCATGGGTAACCAAGATTGACACAATCTAATGATGAGATGATGGAGAATGAGACATTGAATTGTTTCAGTCCAACTTTTAAAGGAAGAGTGATCAAACCTATCATAGGGAAAGAAAAATCATTGTGTTTTTATCCATGCTTTTAGGTGTTCATAAGAATCTTGATAAAGTTCATGACAAATAAGAATTCCTTAGTGATCACATTCTCTACACACATGGGATCAATTAATATCCCATTAATAGGCTTGTCATTGATTCTTCTGTCAATATAAAGAGGACCATTATGTGTGTTGTGTATGTTTTGCACACATGCCCTGTTCAGAATGGAGGCCCTCTATTTTCTTCTCCTTTCTGGGTCACTTTCAGATTTTCCTTGTTTTACGTGCCCCTGTGTTGGTGTTCAAAATGATCAACGAACCTCAAAAGAGTCATCTAAATTTTGGCCATGTTCTTTTCCCCCTCAAATTCCAAGGTATTTAGTCTTGGTGGGTCCCTAGCTACTGTTTGCCTTAATGTCTCAAAACTACCATCCATGGGGCCCACTGGGCTTAGCTCGCCAGATCTCCCCTTCCAGGTTTCCATTGCTCATTTTTTGATTCTAATGTCCGTTCAGTGGCGGACTTCTGTCTATGGGGTCCCAGAGCTTCTCTCGCCGTCGATTTATCTCATAACTTTTGAAATTGCTATCTATTGACGTCTTCTCGGCAATCCCATGACTATTTTCAAATCATCTCACCTAACCTAGGTCCGCCATACAAAGAAATTAGTGCCTACCATTAATGGAAAATTTCCTATGAAAATTACTCCCGACCCTTCATTTTACTTGGGGCATTCAAATTTGAGGGAGAAATAAAGTCCTCCCCTTCCTTTTCTGCCTTTTGCCTTGCTCCTGCTGACTTGGGCCCTTCTCCCATGCTTCACGTTTTCCATAATTTTTGGACTTTGGGGAAAAGTTGCCTATGGAATTGGGATGTTTTAGTGATTCCTAAGTGAACTCCCAAGGTTTCGTTAAGTTTTAGGAAGTTGTGGAAATTCCCTTCCGAGTTGCATCCCTCCATGGCCATTTCCAGGGCACC
>VDFB02377103.1:0-39206 GCA_007258455.2 Sequoia sempervirens | reverse complement strand
GTTGGAGACATTTTCTTCTAGGTCATCACTTTGAGTTACATTCAGACCACCAGAGCCTACAGTACTTGTTCACACAACCAAATTTGAATGCTCGTCAACGACGTTGGATGGAGTTTTTATGCGAATACGATTTTGATGTGCATTACATAAAAGGGAAGGAGAACGTTGTAGCGGACGCTTTGAGTAGGAGGAAACATGAGCTATCATCCATGACTTTGGGCACTAATTTGAGGAGTCAGATACTGCAGAATTTACTTGGGGATGAGTGGTACATGGAGGTTGAGCAGGAAATCCAGTCTTAGAGGGCCCTTAAGGGAAATTTTTTAGGATATACCTTAGAGTCTGATGGTTTATTACGTCATAATGGTCACATCTATGTACCTAGTACAGGAAATATCAGTACAGTCATACTTTCGGAAGCACATAGGCCACCTTATGCAGCACATCTAGGGGTGAAGAAGATGCATGCTAACCTTAGACAATTATATCATTGGGCAGGGATGCGGCGAGACATTGCTGCTTTTGTGACTTGGTGCCTTGAGTGCCAGAGGGTCAAAGCTGAGCATCAACACCCAGCAGGTCTTCTCTATCCGCATGAGATTCCTGAGTGGAAATGGGATACCATTTCAATGGACTTTATTGTTGGTCTACCCTTGACTTCACGCCGTCATGATGCCATCATGGTAACTGTGGACAAATTGACCAAAGTAGCCCATTTTTCACCTGTGTACGACTTATACAGCTCCAGCAATAGCAAGAGTATTCTTAGATGATGTTGTTAGACTTCATGGAGTCCCTCGGAGGATCATTTCAGATAGAGACCCACTCTTTACATCAAAATTTTGGACATCATTGCAGCAGGCATTGGGCACTCAACTCAACTTCAGTACAGCTTATCATCCCGAGATAGATGGGAAAACAGAGAGGGTGAATCAGGTTTTAGAAGATATGCTACGTATGTATGTGATGGATCACCAATCTCGTTGGGAGGATTATTTGTACTTGGTTGAGTTTGCCTATAATAATGGGCACCATAGTTCTTTGGGCATGCCACCTTTTCAGGCCTTGTATGGAAGACCTTGTAGGACTCCTTTGAGTTGGGATCACATTGAGGACAGAGTGGCTATTGGACCAGATTTGGTGCAGGACATGGAGCGACAAGTAGATTTGATCAGGAAACATCTACAGGAGGCACAAGACCGTCAAAAGAAGTATGCCAATGCTAAGAGAATCGATAGAAGCTTTTCAGTGGGTGATCGAGTATTCCTGAGAGTGAGACCACATAAGAGTCCAATCCGTTATGGGAAGGGCTCTAAGCTTGCACCCCGATTTGTGGGACCATTTGAGATCTTGGAGTGGATAGGTCCTGTAGCTTATCATTTAGCCTTGCCACCTAGCCTGTCACGCATCCATGATGTGTTTCATGTTTCAGTTTTACGACGTTATGTGCATGATGATTCTCATATTCTAGATTGGGATGCCTTGCAGGTGGAATCAGACAGTCAACTAGCATTGGAGCCCATTCACATTTTGGATCGTCGGACGCTGGCCCTTCGAGGGCGAGAGTTGGACCAGGTCAGAGTTCAGTGGGACAGATATGATGAGGTTGCAGCTACATGGGAGGATGCCTCTCAGTTGAGGGCACTATACCCTCACCTCTTTGATGACTTCCAGGAGGAAGTTCATTCCTAGGGGGGGAGGATGTGAGACCCACCAGTGATACTTGATACTATGCTATTTTATTATTTTGGATAGATAGTTTGATTTGCATTTTAACTATTAGACATTATGTTTTGATACAGATTTATGCTTTTATGATGCTATTCATGTTATGATGTTTTGGACATTAGACCTTGCCTTTGATTTCATATTACGGTGATGAGAACTTTAGACCTCATATTAGATATTTGGATGCTCAAGTAGAATTAATAAAATTTATGAATTTTGAATTATTGTTACTGTATGAACAAAAAAATAAATGAATAAATGTTATTAGAAGGATTTAATGGTGATGAATTTATGTTACAATTGTAACTATGAATTGATTTTCTAATGTGATTTAAATGTGATGGAAATGGTATGTTGTGAATATATATGTTTTAGTTGCTTTGAATATATGATTTTATTGGATATATTAATGTGTGAAATTGAGTGTGCAGGTACAAATTCCATAGCCAATGGAATTGGAGGTCTTCAAGGAACCCTATGTGATAAACCCTGTGAATGCTGACAATAGTCCATGGGGACTATAGTCTTATTGTGATGTAAAATTTGTAAAGTGGTTTGAGACTTGAATGTTATTTTAGTATATAGTTTTATTTTAAGTGTTTAAATGTTTTAAGTGTTAAGTTGTATTTAATTTGTAAAATTTTAATTGGGGGTATTTGATTTTTTTATTAGTATTTATCTTCTTTATTGACTCAAAAAGGGGTTAAAATAGGTTATTTTATGTTATTTTATGTTTTTTTTAAACCCCTAGTGTGTTAACCCAAGGGTTAGGCACTTAGTTCAAGTTATATTTTGAACTAAAATCAAGATATGACCTCTCAAAAAGGCCTAGCTTTAAGGGTGACGAATTTGGATTTTGAATGGGTTGTAATTAGATGATTTTTGAGCTGATTTTCTGAAATCTTCAGTATTTTAAAGCAAGAGTGGTTTTTGGAGAAAGAAATTTTTGGGGAACTTCTATTTATCTCTTTATTTTTTTGATTATTGGGGGGATTGGATTTCATTTGAAAATAAAATAAAATTGGGTACTCTTTTCTGGCTCTGGTTTTTGGAAGAATTTTTGGGTGGAATAGAGTTTGAAGGAAAAGCTTGGGCGCTTCTACAATTTTCTTCCTGGAAAGCGTAAGAGGTTGGCTTCTATCATTTTGTATTTGTTCTTGGTTGAAATTGTTAATTTTTTTGAAAACGCTGTGAGTATTCATTATTGTATTGTTATGTGTGGGTTTTTATTTGTGTTGGGTTGTATGGGGATGTCTCTCTCAGATTTTGAGAGCTACCCAAGTGTGGGGTTGAGAGAGGATGATCCTCCAATGGAGAAAATTCCAACCTTTGAGAAGGTGGAGATTTTGGGTATGAGTACCCACATTATTGGAGTATGGGGTTTTTGGGTATGAGTGCCCAGGATTATTTTGTGGAGTTGGATGGATGGAGAAGTGGAGAGAAGTTGTGATACTATACAGATCTTTATTTAAATATACACATTTCCCCATTTGGTAGTGATATCTCCTAAGTCTCCCCCTTTCTTGAATCTTTGAGAAGATTCAATGTGCATGTGAATCCCTGGGTTTTGGGTGTTATTTGTATTCATTTGTGTGTTTGATGTTAATGCATGTTTGAGAATGTGTGTAACCCGGTTCCTTTGATGGCCTCCAAGCTCGGGGGTGACTGGTTTTCTAGTCTAAGGTTGGGTGGTGAGCTCCCCATTGGCTTCAGAAGAAAATTGTGTCTTGTGTAGGTTCTTCACATCTTAAAGAAGCTCTCAGTTTTTTTTGAAGGAGTGCAAGAAGAGACCTGTCTCTGTTCCATTGTGAAAGGGTTTCAAGTGAATGCATATTTTTACACCATTCCAATGAGTGTTATGCAAATAAATGTGGTTGTGAGAATCCTTGTAATTGTATAATTGCAAATTTCAGATCTGGCTGTATGTATTTACAATACATTCAAAATTCTGGATGGTATGATGTAGCATAATTATTCTTATAATGAATCTGAAAACATATTTGTATTGCAATAAAAATGTGAAAGTTTACTATTGTTCTGAAAGTGATGAAATTTGTGTAAAATTAATAGATAGGCATTCAATGGTTACAGTATTGCATTTTTAATAAGATCTCCTTTTCTTGAAAGAACTCTGTATTAAGATATAGATTGTGTTGTCAAACGTTGTCCTTCATCAATGACTGTTGGAAAAGAAAGAATTCTTGCATACACAAAATTGAAAATTTATTTTAGAAACTTATATGTTTTTTTTTACATTAAGGTCTCTGTTGTGTAGATGTATGATGAGAAAATAGAAGTTTTACACTTCAATAAACAGTTAGGAAACTCTGTTTTACATAATTTTGTTCGATGTACTATTTCCATGTGTGCTTTTCCATTTGGAGCAAGGCCTGTAAAATCTTTTGGGGACCTACATAAAAACAAAGAAAAGTGATATAATTTAAATTCAAAAAATTAGACAGTTTCAGGAAAAATTAGATCTGAGAAAAATAAGAAACTGAAGAATGTTTTTATTCTTTTAAAGAAAATATTATACACAGTAAATTTTTGATAAGAAAATAAATAAATCCTCTTACCTAAAAGTAATACTTACAGGAAATTTGGGGAGGCACAACATTTCCCCAAACCCCAACTTTAGGGCTCAACACCAAAAAAACAAAAATAAATAAATTTGCATATCGTTGTTTCCTCTTTAATTGTTTCTGAAACAAAAACAATAAAATTTGCAATCATGTCTCTCTGATTTCTTTCTACAGCAAATGAAAAAAAAAATTCGGTGAAACCCTATTGATGGAGCCCTCAACATTTTTTTATTTCTTTCCTCTGAAATTTTTTTTTTGTCTTCTCGATCCAGCAAGATTGTATTGTTCTCCTCACCAGTTCCCTCATGCCTTCTAATTTCCATAAAAGGGAAACCTAAAACTTTTTTTTATGAAAATCCGCCATGTCTGTGCGCCGCCCTGCAAGAATAAAATGAACAATATAAGAAAGAGCGTCATATAGAACTTTTAGGGTTATTGGTTTATACCGTTGAAAAAAAACAGAGAATGAATAAAGGTAATCACGTGGGGCTTAAGTTTCTTTTTTAAAAAAAATTATTCCATCAAAACTATTTTGGATGCGCTGAAGGAGGAGTGAGGTGTGGCAAGATCTTACATATTAAGATTTTAGCTTTTAAAAAAAGAAACATGCGTGGCTTTGTTTAAGTCTTTCCTTTCTTTTATTCTCTTATAGCCTAATATTAAGGAACAGAAAAAGAATTACTAATAGTTAACAAGTCCCATGTTTTGAGTTAAGGAAACTTTTTAAAAAGGCATGTAACTTGTTTATTTTTATGAAATATAAAAGCTACCTTTTAGATTTAAAAGAAATTTAAAATTTGTTCTTTAAGTATACTTCTATTTTAAGGAGTAATTATTTCTATATAGACATAATTTAATTATATTTTAAGACTAGTTTCTTTACTTATGGTTCTCTTTTAGTAGCAATTATATTTATGTAAGGATGAATTAGTTATCTTAGAAGTTTTATTTAATAAATAAAATATTTATTATTTTTTGAAATATATAGAGAATAAATAATTCAAGTAAAGATGAAAATAATTAAATATAAATATGTATGTAAATAAAAATAAATAAAAAGTTTATTATCACATTGATTAGAAAAAGGTTAATGGCTTTGATTATTGGAATTAGATATTAACGATGAAATGAAGATAATTAAACCTTTGTATGTGACAACGGGTGGAAAAATAGTAGTGTAAATACATTTTTTGTTCAAAAAATTTGCTAGTTACGTTTTTGCTTTAGGTGTAAATTTGGGGCATTACATCTTCAGTGGTCAAAAGCAAGTAGCTTAGCATCGCATGTCGGTGAGACACCTTTGGTGTCTCCCCGATGCGAATATACCATCGGGCAACCATTAGCAAGACACGAGACAGTTGGCAAGACTCCATCCTTTACTAGGAGATCCATTGCTGAGCCCACTTTCTTCCTTTCGTCGTGACCTTCATGAGTCAGCCAGACACTATGTCTAATTCATCATTCTTTGGCGACCTTTTATGTCGGGGAGACCCCTCTTCAGTTATACCGACATGCCTTTCTTTCGTTCCCAGCGCGTCATCGAGACTCCTACATTTCGCTAAGACCTCTTGGTGCGTCCCCTTCCTCTCTGCAAGCTCTTCCACATCAGCAAGACCTTCTCCGATCGGCAAGACTTTATGCCGACCGAATCTTCCTTTGCCGAACTTTGTCGTCGCCGGGACATTTTTGTGGTCTTACCGATAGACCTCCCTCCTTGTGCCCTGTCGACGTGACCAAATGTATTCGGTGAGACCTTATATCGAGCCCACCATGTCCTACCGAAGACTAATCCTTCGACAGGACCTACAGCGACTCTCATCTATGTCGTTGTGACTTTCCTTTGTCGATGAGATGTCCCATAGACATCTCACGTCTCGGCGAAGACCTCCGCACGCTCACTCCTTGGTCACCGAGACCTACCGGTTCTCTCGCCGATGACCACCAATGGAATCCCCCCTTTGCACTGGTCGGTGAGACCTTCTTTCTTCGTTGAGACTTCTTGGTGGGGAGATAACCTTATGGCGATATAAGAACCCCTTGACGGCGGTCGGTGAGACCTATTTAATTCTCTCACCGAAGACCCCCCCGTCGGGTAAAGAATGAGCCTTTGGTAAGACCACATGCCGAATTCTATTTGTTTGGCCAAAGTGTTGGCTAGTGGTGTGATAGTTGGTGAGACCCGAAGACCTTGCCATGACCCCTTTCTGAAGCAAACTCCCCCCTGCCGATAGGAATTTCCATGTCGCCGAAAGGACGACCCTGTCTTGCCGAAAGGCAACACAGAGATACCTTGACAGAAAGTGCTAGTAGTCGTCCAGACATGAGCAAGGTCTTGCCGACTTTCATCTACAAGGAGAAATATGACCAACCGTCCTAAGGAAAGCCCTCCAAGTGGATTCACTTGAGAAATATCATCATGTGTGGCCTCTTCCTACAAAACAGATGCTTCCATTAGTCATCAGAAGGATATAAGATACATTTTCATAAGGTATACTTGGGCTTGTGATTACTTCATTAAATAACTAACAAGAAAGGAACCAAACTTGAGCCAAAACAGAGCCAAAGTTCAAACAAAACCAGAAGAGAAACTGAAGCAGAAGACATAAGCAACCCAAGAGCAAGGCAAATAAAAAAAAACAATGAAACCAAAAGAAAAGGAGGACCCACTTTGACCCAGATCAAAGTGGGGTGGTTATGCAAGGCATAGCAAATGGCGGCTTGGCTGGGGAAATGGTTTAACCATTCTCATGAATCTGAAGGATTCAGCTACCCAGAACTCTGGTTCATGAACACCACAACTCTAGTTAGGTTAGTTAAAACAAGCAAGGTAGAGCTAAAATCTCAAATGTAAGTCAAACAATGGCTACCCCTGAGTCTATGTGTGTGCTTGATGGTGCATCATTCCTTGCATAAAGTTCTTCATCTTTTGAATAACAATGTGTAAAATTTGGGCTACATGATTTGATTTCCTTCATGCAATGATATCCCAGGCATTGCTCCATTGCCAGTCAGGCGTCCATAGCCCCGACGGAGATACCTCTAGTTCTCTCACAGCATTGCTCTACTGTCGGACAGGCATCCATAGCCTTGGTAGAGATACTAGAATCACCCATTCATATTGAATCCTCTTTTCTTTTGATAATTCTTTTCTTTTCTTTTGGAGTTTCAAATATTTCATTTAATTCTCTTTTTCTTTTCAATATGTCAGATGTCCAACATCTGATCTGGATTGAAAACTACAATGGACCTCATAACAGCACTTGGAAGCTGGATTTTTCACTCAAATTTTACAACACTGTCATCCTGGGACAAACATACTACTAGGAAGGGAGATGATTTTAATAATTTGTGACAAATTCAAGGGAGCCAATGAATGTTACTTACTTGGTACCTTGTTCCAAAAACTTTCCACAACCTTTATTGCCCATAAACATGAAACAATGAATTGAGGACAAAATCATCCAACAAGAAAACTTGAAAATACCTAAACCACTTCTCTCCTAATAACCATAGCATGCTTGAGATAACAACCAACCACTTTGAGGTGTAACAGAAAAGATAGATCCCCAAATAACAGAACAAACAGAAAATTGAAAGGAAAGAAAATGAACAAAAAGGGAGAGATGTTTACAAGGAGAGAGCAAATTACTTACACAAAGAGCAGCAAGCTATTCACATAGAGGAAAAAGTTGTTTACAAAATGAAGTACAAAAGCCATGAATATAAAATGCAAATTATTTACAAACAGGAAACAAATAAAAATTTACACAAAGAACAACAAAAATTATATACAGAACATAAATCCACAACCCTCATGACTCGAAATAGTGCTTGAGGAACTGCCCATTGACAAGAAATGGAACCCATTCACTAGTTAAACTACTCAGTCTGAAAGAATTTTCCCCTAGGATCTTAGCAATTTGATAAGGGTCGAGCCAGAGTTTGTCAAATTTCTGGTGGCTGCCCTTCTTTTCATTGGCTTTATCCCATAACAGCACTAGGTCTGATATTCTAAAAACTTTGATTTTGGCTCTTTTATCAAACCAGCGCTTGACAACAGCCTGATGGTTGGAAAATTGTTGCAAAGCAGCATCTCTTTGTTCTTCTAATTTTAATAGAGCAGCCAATCTAACTTCTATCCTATTGTCACTAGAGTAAAATTTCTGCATGAACTCCAGGATAGGTATTTGCAGATGGATAGGAAAGACAAGCCCTTGACCATATACCAGCTTGAATGGTGAGGTGTTTAAGGCAGCCTTAATCCTATTCCTATATGTCCATAATGCGAATCTCAGCTGGGTATGCCAGTCCCTAGGGTTGTGTTCTAACAGTTTCTTAATCACCCCTAAAATATTATTATTGGTAGACTCTGCAACTCCATTGCCTTGTGGATAATAGTTTGAGGAATACTTCAAGACGATCTTGTGTTCATAGGCCCAAGAAATAAACTCAGCAGAAGAAAAAGTGGAACCATTGTCACATACCAGAGTGAAGGGTACCCCAAACCTCGTAGTGATGCATTCGGTGAGGAACTTGATCACTACCTCGGTTGTGTTGTTTTTGCAAGGTATGGCCTCTGTCCACCTCATACAGTAATCAGTAGCAGTCAAGATAAACTTATGTCCTACAAAGGAATTCGGGTTAATCAATCCAATGAAATCTAGTGCCCACTAGGCAAATGGCCTTACCTCATAGACAGGTTGTAGTGGCATAGCTAAATGGCGTTCCCTTGGAGCAGAAACTTGGCAGGTGTGACATGTCCTCACATGTTGGTGTGCATCCTTGAATAAACAGGGCCAATAATAACCAGACCTAAGGATCTGATGTGCCAAAGAATCTACGGAACCATGACCTGTGCCATGTTTCCCATGAAATTCGGAGATCACTTGCTTGGCCTCTTGATGATCAAGGCATCTTAAGTATAGTCCTTCAAAATTCCTCCTGTATAGCAACCCTCCGTTGAACATATAATGAGAACTCTTCAGTCTCAGGGCTCTCCTTTGAGTAGAATTCATTCCCTCTCAACAATGATTGTTGAGCATCAGATGGACCACATCAACATACCAGGGATCGTTGGAGAAGGACTGGGTCGTATATTGCTGGAAAACAACGTTGTTACTAGCATCCGCCATGGACTGAGATAGACCCGTGCCCCTAACTAATCTCATAGGGGATATCTCCAGATCGAACTCCTATAAGATAGCCATCCACTTTCCCCTTCTTTCTCCTAGCTCGCTCTGCATCAGTAGGGATTTGATAGCAGCATCCAGAACTACAACGATGACTTGACTTCGAAGAATGTAATGTCAGAATTTCTTAACAGCCCAAACCAGCGCAAAAGCTTGCTTCTCCAGGAGTGGGTATCTGACTTCTGCATTCTTGAAGGGAGAACTCATGAAAGTGATTGGACTCTCACCTAACTCTTGTCCTCATTGAGTTAATACGGTTGCACACGAGTGCTCAGAGGTGAAAGAATAGATGTAGAATGGTTTGGTGTAATCGGGGCTGGTAAGAACTGACGCCTCTGAGATGGATCACTTGATTTGCACGAATGCGGCCTTTGCCTCCTCAGTCCACTCTGTTTTGGCATCCTTCTTCATCATTTCATTCAGGGGTTTCACGATTTCAACAAAGCCCGTGATGAACTTCCTCACGAAGTTGATCTTCCTGAAGAAAGACATCATTTCTTTCTTGCTTCCCAGTCGGGTGATCTTCAAAATGGATTCGACTAGGTCTGGATCGATTGATATTCCCCTTTCTGAAATTATATGTCCCAAGAGCCTTCCTTCAGAGACTCCAAACACGCACTTGTTGGGATTCAAGGAGACGCCATATTGAATACACCTCTGTAGAACCTTGGCCAAGTCGACAGCATGATTAAGTCGATCCTTGGAGAACACTGTTAGGTCGTCTATGTAAACAATAATACATTTTCCAATTAGATCTTTGAAAGCTATGTCCATGGCAAGTTGGAAAGTTGCTCCAGCGTTTATCAGACCAAATGGCATTCTTTTGTATGTGAATGTTCCCCACTTGGTAGTGAAAGTCGTCTTCATCCTATCCTCAAAGTCAACCATCACTTAATTGTACCTAGAGTAATCGTCCAAGAATGACATCATTTGTGCTCCATTGACAGTCTGTAATACCTCTTCCAAGGAAGAGAGTGGGTAATTATCCTTCTCTGAAGCCCTGTTCAATTTTCTAAAATCGACGCATAGCCTAATCTCCCCATTCTTCTTGCGGAATGGGACTAGGTTAGCCACCCACGTTGAATGACGCACAAGGAAGATTATCCTTGCAGACAGTAGTTTCTGAACTTCTTTATAAATTAACGGCTCAATCAGAGCATTGACAGGGCGCTGCTTTTGTCAGAAGGGTTTAGCCTCAGGCTTCAAGGGGATAGTGTGGGTCATAACAAAAGAATCAAAGGTCTGGAGGTCTTCATACCCCCATGCAATCGCAGCAATATCCCTTTTAAGTGCCCTTACTATGTCTTTTCTAATAGATTTGGGGCAGGCCTTCCCTATGCAAACATTCCTTTCAGGACCCAAGTCAGCTAGGTTAACCATGTCATATTTGCCTCCTTTTCCTTCAATTGATGCCCTCTCTCGAGCCTTTGAGTCTAAGTCAAAAATCCTTTCTAGAGCAACCATTCCCTTGGGAATATTATTAGTTTTCATATTAAGGACTCCTCCTGTATCACATTCCTCAGGATTCCAATCTCCCTGGTCCCTGTTGGATTCATCTATAATTTGTCCTTCAAAAACATCTGAACTTTCCAGGAAAGCAAGGATATGTTGACCATCATCAAAGACTTGAATTTTTTTTTTATTATCAGGAACAGTTGGGGTGGACATCAGTTCTATTGAGAACCTTTTAAATTTGGAGCCTTGCATAGGTTCCAAGGTGCTCGCAGCAACAGCCAATGAATCAGCTACCTGATTGTGTTTTCTAGGAATTAAGCTAATCCCAAAGGCATCAAAGTCTTCGATTAGATTCTATACCCTGTTCCTATATGCTGCCAGCCTTTTATTGTGACAGGTGTACTGGTTGCGCACTTGCTTGACAACAACCTTTGAATCTCCTTGGACCACCAAGGCAGTGACCCTTTTCTTATGTGCAAACATTAATCCTCGAGCTAGAGCTTCATATTCAGCCACATTATTAGTGCACCCGAATTGTAGCCTATAAGAAGCAAAGAAAACCTTCCCTTTGGGGCTGGTTAGAACAATTCCAACACCACAACCAGTCTTGGACTTGGATCCATCAAAGGTAAGGGTCCACAATTGGTCACAAGCAGGGGGTAATCCTTTTGAAGTTTTCACAGGTATTTGAATAGGATCAACCAAAGGTGGGAGTTCCTGATCCTTGGGACGAGTCACAGGGGAAGAATTCTCTAAAGATTCTATAGGTACACTTTGCAATTCTAGCTCAGTTGCATCATCTAACCTCTGGTTATTTGCCCGACAGTCATTTGTCCCTTTTGTTGATTCCTTGAGTTTTGTTTCATTTATGAGTGTAGGGGTATCAAAAAAACCTTGGGGTTGCTCTTTATCAACATGCTGATTAAGGCGTATATCTCGGGTGGGATTTATTTGAGAAAGAACTCCTATTGAAGGCACCCTATCCCTGGTTAGCATTGTTGCTTCTTGGACTTCGAATAGAAAGTGGTCTGCAGCTATCTCAAAATCCCTCAAGCTATTCTTTTCAGCTTGAGGGATACAACCTAAGGTGTCCATACAGAGTTGACACGTCAATTCAAAGTGGTTTTGATAGTGTACCTTGCACCAATTTGGGAGTAAAAGACTTAATAGATCGGTGTCTTCTCCTAAGACCAGTTGGTCTTGTTGCAGCTTTCTAATCAAGGCCTATTAATTTTCATTATTTGTGGGCTCAGGGAACTTTAGTTTTGGCATGTCCTTGGCATTGAGAGCCGATAAGGTTAGAATTTCTTCTTATTTATAAACCCCTATTTCGGTCTCAAAGTAAGCTACTTCATTGGGACAATCGTACTTAGTGATGATATGCTTGAGGCGAGGCTCACTTTCAATCCCAATCTGATTAGGAATCCCTTTCCATGATAGCCACATATGTGAAAAGTCTAGGGAGAGATATCCCCCTAAATTTTTCATCAAATCTCGGCTTAGTAGCATACCATAGGTCTCAGGGATATTAGCTACCTGAATGTCAATGTTAGTTAGGATCCTAGGATCAGACCCAACTTGGACATGTATGTTCTTTAACTCCCCCACTACATTGACCTCTATTTTGTCCAACTGAATCACTTTATTATTGGTTTGAATGGGATTCAATCCTAACCTCTTGCATATGGAGAATGGCATGACATTTCATGAAGCCCCCGAGTTCAATAAACAGTTGTGCAGGTTCTTGCCAGCAATTCTTAAGCTTAAAAGGAAAGGTGGAGTACCTACCTTGCTTCTGTATGAGGCTGCATTCATGTCTGTAGGGGGTGTAACCTTGCTCTTTCCTTTTTCTTATCCGCTTGTTCCATAGCTTTCAACACTATCTCCCTTTGAGTAGGGCACCACTTCAAAATGTCAAAATATGAAAAAGAAGTTTTATGTTTCTGCATCTCAGAAACAATGTCAAATTTTGCGTTAAAAATTGGATTACTTTTGAAAACAGCAGAGGGATTACCCTTGTTATGGAGGTCAGACGGCCCCTTTGGTGGAGAAGGATTGTTATTAGCACTTTGATTTGGGGGCAGCACATGATTAGGGGTGTTGATGTAGTGAATGGACCCTTACTTTGATTTCTTAGGATGTGTCCTCCTTTTGACTGAAAGGCTTGGGCATCGTATGAATCTTCCTCAGGTTCATTTTCTTCTTGTCTTGGGAATGAGGGCTCTTCTTCAAAGATATCATATGTCATTGCGGTATCTACTAAGCCACCTCCCTTATGAGGGTTCCCTTGGAATGTTTGGGCATCTTCGTGTGCCATCTTGACCATCTTCTCCAGTTCAAGGCAATTCACCTCAGAATGGGTTGCAATCTCATGTAGCCTGCACCAATTGGTCATAAAGTTGAGGTCGGCCACATTTGCAGTATGACCTCTCCTAATTTGCTTGATAGTCATGAGAAACTCCCCCATTATTGGGCCATGTGTTCCATTGCCTGTTGTTGTTTGGCCTTTGATTATACCCTCTATTCTGATTTTGATAATCTCTTTGGTTGTAGTTGTTGTTATTCTGATAAGTACTTTGGTTGCTGCTATTTTGATTGGGGTAGTTCCTTTGGTTTTGGGAAAGGTTCAACTGAAGTTGAGCCGTGTCGTTTGTAACTTGGGACAACGTTTTCTTCAATGTTTCTACCTCATTTGTAAGCTGGACTATCTTCTCACTCTCCACATTCTTAGCAGTAGGTGGCTGACCACCATGACTTGGTGTTCCAACTTCATTATGATAACCCTGGGAACTTTGAGGAAGCTGTGATTGCTGAAAGGGATCAGAAGTTCTAGTAGCAAAGAATGGGATAGGTGGTTGAGTTTGTAATTCAGATATAGGCCCGTAGTGGGAAGGAGACATTCCCGGGATAGTATTAAATAAGGGAGTTGGGCTATGCATCTGATATCCTATCAAAGGGAAACCTCCTCCCAGGCCTCCTTGTTGAGAACTGACTTGTTGTTGCAGCTTGATAGCTAGATGATAAACTTTGGATAGAGATTCAATTTCAGCTGGTTGGTAAGTTCTTTGCAAGAACAAGCCAAGCAGGGGGTCTATAACTCTAAAGTAAGCTAAAATAGCACTGTCCTCAGTGACTAGATAGGGATCTTGCAATCTTCTATACATTCACTAGAATCTGATATTAAACAAGGGCAAGGACTCACCTAGCTCCTTCCTGATGGTAGCAAATTGATGATATAAAAGAGTCGGGTCCACATAAACCCTGAACTGGTTGATAAAGGCATTTTCCAAATGTGTCCAGGTCAGGATGGAACCTTGAGGCAGATTAAGGTACCAATTGTAGGCCATATCCCCTAAAGAGTAAGGGAATAACCTACAGACTACATCATGGTGAGCTACCTAAGCTCTAGTACAAGCATCCTTGAAAGCCTGTATGTGCTCCTCAGCACTCTGTGATTCACCATGAAAATACTTAGGGAAAAATTTCTCAGGGTTCTTAGGCAGGTAATGAAAACCTCCAGGAATAGTCCCCAATGGACAGGGATTATTTTGGAAGAATGTCATTGGTGGCAGTGGCGGTGGTTGAGCCAGCTATGGTATGGGTTGAATCAGTTGTGATGACAATTAAGATGGATGTGATGGTGGATTGATAGGTATCCACTGGGGTATTGGTGAGAAGCCTAGTGGAGTGAGCAGAGCTGATAAGGGTGGTATGATTGTTGCCCCAGTCTTATGATTCTTGTGTCTTGTTGGGGTCTTGAGTTCTATGAAAGGTGATGGATTCTCTACTAATCAAAGAACTCTGTGGGGCTTCTCTGATGAGAAAGACCGAATGTTCTCCAGCTTGCCTTTCTAAGCCCTCCGTCTAGCGCCAGTTCCTATTGATGTCGATTTTGGCACCACAACAATGCAAACAGAATATTGCTACTCTGCTTCTCCTGAAAGAGAAAGGTAACACATGGATGCCTTAGCTCCCAAGGTCTTTGTAGTTGGGTCTCAACTGTACTGATGTTACTCAGTGGTCAATGCAATAGTAATATTCAAGGGGCCTACTGGTGTTGAGCTTCTGGATTGTTCCTAAATCAAGCATGAAAATAAAGCCTACTTTGACTGGGGTTTTTAAAGAAACAACAAAAGATAGATCATGGTTTTGAAACAAAAAGAACAATAGTTCATCCAACCTTAACCAGACTTGTTAACTTTAAGGAATTTGTAAACCAAAACTGCAGAACAAGATAAGCTTGTGATTGACACACAGCCTCTTTCATTCACAGTGCTAATTCGTATAACATATTTTAATTACCATTTAAACAAAACACAAAATAATATTTCATTCCTTGAAGGCTCCACAAATCAAATGATCAAACTAAGACAAGTACCATTCAATAACACAACATGAAGTAGATTAAACTCTGATTGTTTCTACTATTATTAAAATAGATAAACAATATTTACAAAACTGGCACAATCACCAGTGTACAAAGAATCTGAAACTCCAGATTGTTTACAACCACACTAAGAGAACTTAGAAAATTCATCACAGTCTATACTAAAACCTTACTGCTAACCAAGAAGACAAAAGAAGCTCTCATTACTAAGAATCAAGATGTAACTCTATCTCCTTCTGTTCACTGAATAACTCCTAACAGTTCTGACCATAAAAAAATTCTAACCTTTTCAAAGAGGTAAGCATGCCTTATATATAGAATGCATCAAGAGAATGTGTTGTCCCCCTACATTAGGGTTTACAAACTATCTGCATCCAGGAGAGTCGGCTCTTAGATCTTTCTAAGGAAAGTCAAAACTGCATTCAATGCGAAACCTGTTGTCCACGCTCACGAAGGATTTCTATCCTTAGGAGAAGTCCTTTTGATCTTCTAGCAGCTACTGCATTTACTCCTCTATCTCAGTGTCCATCTTTGAACTCCCCCTACAATCTGCCTTGAATTCTCAAAAGATCCTCATTAATATTGATCTATCTCCTCACCAGCAATGGCCACAGTTGTCCCTGTGAGTCACTGATCTTTTGTCTTTCTTTCGGCTTCCCTCATGTCCTGGACTTCTCTGTATACTGACCATCCTTCTGAAAAGCCCTCGAGCCTCCTTGTAGACCTAAAGATTTGATCTGTCGCCACTTGCTCTCATAAAGGGACACATCTGATTGGGCAATCACCGGCCACGCAAGACTCTTCGGTGGTCAAAAGTGGGTAGCTTAGCATCGCATGTCAGTGAGACACCTCTGGTGTCTCCCCGATGTGACTTTACCATTGGGCAGCCATCAGCAAGACATGAGACAGTCAGCAAGACTCCATCTTTTACTAGGAGATCCATCGCTGAGCCCACTTTCTTCCTTTCATCGTGACCTTCGTGAGTCGGCCAGACACTATGTCGAATTCATCATTCTTTGGCGACCTTTTATGTCGAGGAGACCCCTCTTCAGTTATACCGACATGCCTTTCTTTCGTTCCCAGTGCGTCGTCGAGACTCCTACATTTCGCTGAGACCTCTTGGCGCGTCCCCTTCCTCTCCACGAGCTCTTCCGCATCGACAAGACCTTCTCCGGTCGGCGAGACTTTATGCCGACTGAAGCTTCCTTTGCCGAACTCTGTCGTCGCTGGGACATTTTTGTGCTCTTACCGATAGACCTCCCTCCTTGTGCCTTGTCGGCGTGACCAAATGTATTCGGTGAGACCTTATATCGAGCCCACCATGTCCTACCGAAGACTAATCCTTCGGCAGGACCTACGGCGACTCTCATCTGTGTTCTTGTGACTTTCCTTTGTCGGTGAGATGTCCCATAGACATCTCACGTCTCAGCGAAGACCTCCGCATGCTCACTCCTTGGTCGCCGAAACCTACCAGTTCTCTCGCCGATGACCACCAATGGAATCCCCCCTTTGCACTAGTCGGTGAGACCTTCTTTCTTCGTTGAGACTTCTTGGCAGGGAGATAACCTTATGGCGATATAAGAACCCCTTGACGGCGGTCGACGAGACCTATTTAATTCTCTCACCGAAGACCCCCTCTTCGGGGAGAGAATGAGCCTTCGGTAAGACCACATGCTGAATTCTATTTGTTTGGCCAAAGTGTTGGTTGGTGGTGCGATAGTCAGTGAGACCCGAAGACCTCGCCATGACCTCTTTCTGAAGCAAACCCCCCTGCCGATAGGAATTTCCATGTCCCCGAAAGGACGACCCCTGTCTTGCCGAAAGGCAACACAGAGATACCTTGACAGAAAGCGCTAGTAGTCGTCCAGACATGAGCAAGGTCTTGCCGACTTTCATCTGCAAGGAGAAATATGACCAACCGTCCTAAGGAAAGCCCTCCAAGTGGATTCACTTGAGAAATATCATCATGTGTGGCCTCTTCCTGCAAAACAGATGCTTCCATTAGTCATCAAAAGGATATAAGATACATTTTCATAAGGTATACTTGGGCTTGTGATTACTTCATTAAATACCTAACAAGAAAGGAACCAAACTTGAGCCAAAACAGAGCCAAAGTTCAAACAAAACCAGAAGAGAAACTGAAGCAGAAGACAGAAGCAACCCAAGAGCAAGGCAAATAAAACAAAACAACGAAACCAAAAGAGAAGGGGGACCCACTTTGACCCAGATCAAAGTGGGGTGGTTATGCAAGGCATAACAGGTCTTTTATGTTAGAAATCTAAATTGGTTGATAACCCAAGGAAATTTATAGGAGAAATTCTAAACTACATAAACTAGAAAAACATAAACAATGCAAACAAGTGACTCTGAGAGGTATGCAATGTTAGAATGACAAATGCATTAAGAGTTTCTAAGATGAAAAATACAAGCTAGGTAGTGAGTTTATATAAAACTAAGGAGAGGATGAAGGTGTCAAATCAACCAATAGGAAGTGACCACCAATAACCACCAATATTAAGTAAAGTGATGAAAGTAGTAAATGATCCACCCTTTAAGGATGGGGACACTTCATCACCTTATCTCCTAGTTATTAAATAATAAACTCACTTTAGTATCTGAAATAGGCTTAATAAAAGTGGAAGAAAAACCTATAACTAAAGAAAAATAAATTAACCGACTAGGAAAATAAAAACCTACACCAACATTTTACAATGGTTTAAGTTATTATTCTCTTTATTAAATTAGTATGAAATGTGTAACCTTAAAAATTGTGTACCTTATATTTTTGACACTACAAATTATTTTTATTTTTGTTTTTGTTCTTGTAATATGTTTTAGAGATCATCTTAGATTTCTTTCCTAATATAATTCCTAATCTAGATGTTAAGTTTTATATTGTTTTGTGTGTTTATGTTATTTTATTTATTCTTAATATTTCCTATTCCTTTCTTCTTGGATGTTAGCATGAACATCTATGTAAACATGGTAATGTCCCATGATTGTACAAATATACAAGGTTTGTTTCACGACCAAAAAAATTATCTTTTCAACTTACATAATGTTTGTAATCATCATTTCTCTAGTTTGTTTAGCTTCCAATAATTTTTTCCTAACTTTGCTATAAATAGCTTCTTTAATTATTTAGATTTTGAAGTGGGATTCCTCCTTCATGCTTGGAACTAGTTTATTACTTCAAATCTTCTTCTTCTCCAATCTTCTATAGAATTCTACAACATTCTAACACTCTACAACAGCTCTTTGATTTTGTGAGCATCCTCCACTACCTTTATGAAGCTTTTTAGACACCATTGATCTCCATTTTCTTTGAACAATTTGTTGATCTCTCTCTTTCTTATTATTTTTGTATTGCATTGTTCACTTGATATTTCTATACTTTGCATCTCCCAACGCTCTTCCATACACACCTAGGTAATATTAAACATAGTTATTATTGTTCTTTTTATCTTTTATATTATTGCTTTCATTCCTAGATGCACGTAGGATAGGAGCACACTCTCTCTAATCTATTTTCTATATGATTGCCTCTAGATATTGAAAAAACCATATGAGGGGGTTGACCATATTGGCAAGCCCCCAAGAAGTCACCTTTGTCCCCTCTATTGTAGATACAAATTCTTATGGAGAGAATCACACACTATGGTTTGTGTTCCTAATAATTCTTGCTTCATTGCATCTTTTTTATTTAGATAAATCTAGATAAAATGTCTATTTACTATTATTCTCTAACTTTATGTATATTATCTATATTTTGTGTTTTTCATTTTCATTCTCCTTGTGCAAGCATCCTACTTCTAATATAGTCCTTTTGTTTTTCCAATAATTTTAGATGTCAACACAACTTGCAAACAACAATTTGATTGGAGGAAAAACTACAATATAGACACAGTAGAGCCTAAACATAAAACCTTCTAGATTTGTTCTCCTAGTTTTTGTTTAGATTTGTTCTCCTAATTTTTGTTTAGTTCTAGTGGCTCATTTTCAAAATTTGCTCTCTATATATCCAAATTTCTTATTTTTCTTAATTAATAATATTTTATTTTGTTAAACAAAACAATTATCATCTTTACTTTATTTTAATTAATCTAGACCATTAAATTAAACGTTATAATTGTAAAGCAGTTCACAACTCACATATTTAAAAAAGATTCATTGATGTAAATTCCAATAATTTGTACTGGATTTTAGCAATAATACCTTTTTCCAAATTTGAACGTGACCTTGGTTGGATCTGCAGGGTTGGTTTGTCTTACAAATTATATTTGTTAAAATCAGTTCTCCGTGTACTAAATTAGCAAGACCATTAAAAGAATTCTCAAAGTTGCTTTCCATAGTTGATGGACAACTTCTTTTCCTTCTCCTAGAAATCTCTTTAGAATTTGGCTTTTTGAAGTGCCTTCACTGATACCTCGTTGGTGGCTGGTTGTAAAGGATCCAAGAACAAATGAATTTGTTACGCCTTCATATTTAGCCTGGTATTTTCTCTACCGAATTCTTGTGGGGACTTCTTGTGGGGACCACCTACCTTTAGGTGGGGAAAACTTTAGCAAGATGCTCATGTTCATCGCATCCTATGCAACAATAAGGATATTCCTGAAGTACAAGGGTTGTTTCAATTCCATTCCACCAATTTCCAAGATTTTGTCCAAAAATAATTTCTCCAACTGAATATTAATGTCGTAACCTGTAGGGTTAATGATAGATGGATTTTTCACGAGTTCTAAAATAGCAATATATTCCCCTGCTATTTTCTTTAGAAATGTTTCATGCCAGTACTCACTCGGTAGAGGAGGGAGATGGACCTTAATAAATTGTTTCAGTCACTTCAAAGGTAAGTCTCCTCTAAAATGAGCAATTTCCACCAGTACTTTATGGCTTTTTCATCATATATGTTGGTAAAATTAGAGACTAGGAGATTCACCGAGCACACAAGCACCTTTAAAAATTTGTTGTTTTTCCATAGATACATATGGCAGAGTCTTTGGAAACTGTTTTTGCCTTTGGACGAGTAATCTTAGCAGTTTTATCATTGGACCATTTACAAATACAAGTAAATAAAGGTTTTATATATAAAAATTTTAAGAAAATTTGATTCTTTTTTGAGGCGTTACAGTCTTTGTCATATTAATGGCTGATAAAGTTTATTCCAATGTATTATCAGGTCTAATTAAGGGAATTGATACTTGATCTTCGAAGAGGTATTTATGCTTTTGCTCGTAAAAGAATTGTGCCAATTAGTGGAGTTTAGCAGCAAAAAATTGTTATCAAAGGTTCTCCTTTAAATCTCTCTTAAAAAAGAACGATCTAGAATTGCCCATCTTATCAGTCAAATTACAACTGGCTCCATGTCATACAATATTAATTGTTCAACAACCGTGCTTTCATGTATTTGTTTAGTTTCATTAACGTGACCAAATCTGTTGGCAAGTACTTTCATTTATATAAACTTACCAAGTATATTGCCGGTGGACTGTTGCTGTGAATGACAACTGAATGAATAAAATAACCAATCTACTTTATGTTTATCTTCACATTTGCGGTTTTCAATGAACCATAAATGCAAACCGCCAATACAGGATAATGTGACTATAAGTACAGAAGTACTTGTTTAGTCTCTACAACGTAGCCAGTAAACTTTCTCGTTTTTACAAACGTACCAAGCCAGTGGGCTGTTGCTGTGAATGATATGCTGATATTTGATACTGTTGTTCAAAATTAAAATCCAACTTATGTGATCATTCAGTCAAATGAATCGAATAACCTTATCCAGTATATGTTTATCTTCACATTTGAGGTTCAATGAACCATAGATTCAAACCATCAAGAGGATAATGTGACAAGTACAGAAGAAGTATTATCGGTAATCAGTGTAGGTTTTAATTTAAGTACTATCGATAATTGACTTGTAAGGATTTATTTTAAGATACCTCAAGAAGAAATTCTGAATAATTTTTGGTGCTGTCGACGAATAATTCCACAGTTGCCTTGGGCTTACTATCATGTTATTCTCAGTCATTTTCTTTATTTTCTGAACTTCTGTTTTGTTCCCTTTTTCCTTTTCTAGCTGCACTAAGTGACAAAATGTTTAAGCTTTGTGCATTTCTGGTTACACGCAGTCTTAGCTGCTAGTGACATAAAACCAAAAAGCTTAATATGTTGTATTCTATTTGTGCAAGTAGAAAAAAAATGCTTGGAAAAACGTATGAAAAGACCATAGCTGGGAAATGCTCTACCAATCTTGGAAATCAAAACATTACACTTATTGCATAAAAATGTGAACTAAATTTCCATGACCAAAAGAATAAAATGCCATTTCCCCCAAAGGGAATGCTTCTCCATGCTATTTTTAAGTAGAACAAGTTCATTTGCCTCCTCTTTTGAAGCACCGTGAGAAGGCCTAAAGACCATTCTCTATTGCTGGGACAAATTCTCTACTGAATGAATCAACTAGCATTGGACAAAGAATGCCTCAAAACAATAAATAATCACGCAACAGCAAAATACCACTGTAGCTTGCACATGGCTTGCAGTGGTTGGCACTAATTTACAAATTCTTCTTGAAGTTCAATGGAAACACAGATCTGTCTATAAGCTCAGAGTAGATCTGTCAATCAGCTACTTAATTATTTCTCAGATTCCTGAAAGAAGAATTATCTGCACTGGAATTACCACCACCTTGTCTGTGTATCCCATCATAGAAATGGCATCTTGCACCATATCACCTCTGACTCCAGAGGTCAAAAGGTTTTGCTTTTCATGTCTTTCTAGCAGTTGGAGCTTCAATATTGATATCAAACACCTTACTTTTTTCTCTTTCCATATTCAAAAAGAGGCTTACAAGACACGGGTGATATAGCAACTGGCCTAGTAGTTCTTTCAATGTATAATTAGAATATTCTTCAAACAACTAACTATTCGGGCATCATGAACTAGAAAGGGATGATGCATTACAAAGGCACTCTTGAGGGTTGGCATAGAAGTAGTCTTCTTCTTTAGGCTTCTCAGAGATAACTTTCCTCTGCATAGGTGCACCTCTGTGATTCTTATGTACCTGCCTCACATCAACTTCGAATTCATCCCACCCCAATGTTTGATTTTGGTACATATCAAGCAATGGAATCAACTTTTTACGATCTAGCAAAATAGTTTCACGGAATCCTAGATATCTGGAGAGCAATCAAACGCATATCAAAATAGGAAATCAAATTCTGCACCTTTTGCTTAAGCACTTAGTGGAACAACTAATAATGAAGTTTAAGCTAACTTTACGAAGTATAAGTTGCATCTCCTTGAGAGTCCAAATTTGTAAGACAAACCTTCGGTGCCCTTCAACAAGCTTTGCCATGTTTCCATCATAGCTGGGAATGAAAACATCACTTGCAATGGAGACCAAATAGTCTAATGCAGCCATTTGTGATGAATGGTTCTGGAAAGGTTTCAGATCATTTGAACTCAAAAGCATCTCCTTGCGGACCTGAAGAACAGTACGATAGAATGAGCCCTTAAAAGTCAATTATATGGGCAACTCTTAATAAAACTAATGATACTCTTTGAGTCAGGAAGAAAAATACAAAACTAGAGAGAATATTTACAATGTTTGGATACACTGCACGCAATGCTGCCAATCTTTTTTCACCACCATATATTTCACCCGCAGCAATATAGATTTGTGTGTTCTTATCAAAGCCTAAAGCCTTTAAAACCAGTGCAGCCTCCTCTGGTGTCAAAGGGCACAGGCCCTCTGATCGTTTTTGTTCAGATATGATCACTTTTTCCTTCCACCAAGGATATGCATACCTGATATGTCACCGTTCTCTCAGTCAGACATCAAAAAATGCTAGTTGGCAAACATACAACAATTGTGTACAAACCTCATTTGTGTGAGTTCATCTGCCTCTTTCTCAGTGCAGCCATGTGTACACCCAGAAAATGCTAGCATGTCCATCTCATATCTTAGATGAAGAGCAATGAAAAACCCTTTATCTTTAAGCATCTTTACTAATCTCCGACCCAGATCCTCTATTCTTGGAGTAAATTTTAGAGCATTATAATTGACCCTACACCGCAGCTTTTGAAGCTTCAAGGGGATCCCATTGTTTGACAAACGTGCATCCGTCTTGTTGAAATGGATGACCTTATGTTTGCGAAACAAAGGTAAAATCTGCAGCACTGCACTTTTTAGTGAGACCACTTCTTAAGTGTACATTTACATGATGAAACATAAAAATATAACAATCTTCCAATATGCCGGTACATTTACATAAATGTCTGCTGACAAATGCAAACCTGTTCCAAGTAGTACTTGTGACTTGACCAGCTTACAGGTGGCATCACAAATACTTTGTTCTGTGCCTTCCTACTAAATTTATTTGGGAGTCCCTTTATAATGCGCACTTCATCTCTCAAAGAAGTAATGAAGTGTTTCACATCAAATATATCACCAAAATCACTGAAAAAATGGAAGATATGAAAATAAGTCCCTTGTTATAGATCTCAAGGAAGGAATGTTTCAGAGTTTTAAATCACTACAAAAAAGTCCAGACCTGCACCTGTGCATACCTGGGATCAGCCCAAAATGATGTCTTATCAAGCTCTGGAATCACCAAAGTCAAATTCAAATACCGTGCTATGGTCACCATATCACAAATCTGTTCAATTGGACAATAAAACTATTACAATTTTCCAAGGCTGCTGATTACAGCATAACTTAAATTCAATCTAACACTCCATCTTTATGTCATTAGAAACATAGAGACATAAGAGGCATGCTAATATAAGTTCTTCACAATGACATAACACGTTCCAATACGATTGGTGATCTTGGACAGATAATATCAAATATGTAAACATACCGCTGCTCTCATTTGATTCAAACCTCCATTGCAGGACACCTTCAAGTAGCCATTATTCTTATATATTCCTGCAAAGACAAAAGTGTGCCCATAATTAAATACCTCTGCAACTCATAGACTTCAATAATAGTGAGACATGCCTTTTCAACCCATCAGACATGTCAGTATTTAGAACAATTTACCAATTATTCTAATGTCCTCACTTTGTCAAACTGATTTTGGAACAGAAATGGATAAATATTCCAGGTGCATGAAGCAATGATAATTTTACCTTCAATACATAAGATAGCTTCAGCAGAGTAGTATATTGTAGAATTCCATGAGATACTTCATGTGAAGTGTTAGAGAGAAAATAATGACTATTTTACTCGGTGATTCTTGTCCGATAATTATATATGTCATTGGATTTGGAAGACTAATGGAAATGTACAGATTGACCTGGTAATAAGCCATGGAATGGTCTAGACTGCATGAGATAGAAGGTGGCCAGATTTAATCCTCACCTGCTCTACTGTACCCCCAACATTTATGTCCAGCTAGAATGAATTGAAATAAATGAAGTTGCATCCTCAAACTCTTGCGGTATTCTAAAAAATGTATATTAACAATTTTAAGTTTCCATTTATGCAATTCTTACAATTTGTGAAATAATCTAGCCATCCTATCATTATGTTATGATGTGTAAAAATAGAGGGTGAGGCTGCAATATTTCTGTGAAACAACAAGATCTAATACACAGATTCTTCTCTGAATTTGATCGCATTGTGTCCTAGGATATAGCTCTAGAATCTATAGCAATCCATGACTCAGAGCATCAAAAAAATCTTAAAAGACACATACCATAATTTAATCCCACTCCCTACTATGCTAAAAATAGTCACACAATTCAGTCTCGGTAGAAAGCTTGGCAAGCCAGACAATCTACACTCAGACTCCAACTAAGAAAATAATCACCAAACACTTGAGAAAACCAGGAGCATCAAAAAATATTAGGTAACGTAGCAAAGCCTAAATAATATGAGTAATCTACATTTTATTAATTTGCATGCTCCAAGCTTTTGCTGAATTTAGTAACAGTTATTGAGTTTATTATTTTTGTTCTTGGCCTCTTTTTGACCCCAGTTAAGATTGCCCATCACATTGCTATACGAATGACAAGCCAACGCTGAGTCATGCAACTATGGAGCACAATATCAGCAATGATTGCTAATATTGTATTTTTTTATTTTTTTCAAAAGCAATCTCTGGTGCCAATGTTAAAGAGAAACAATACCAATAAAACCTATGCAAAGAGAAGCAAGGCTAACAAAATCATAAATACAATGGAAAGAAATAATGGCACATTGACAAGATATCAAGAGATTTTACGCTAGGAAACCCTTATGGGAAAAAACCAGCAAAAACAGCACCCATTACTGTATTAACTTAACCATTCCTAATATAATAAGATGTTTTTGGTTTGTGTTTAACCCTAATGCATGTGCAAGTATTTATAGGCACATCACTCTAGGAAATCACTAATCAGATTTACAATACAATGGGAATAAACCATGGACCAAAAACCACTTATAATAACCCAAAAGATTTCAACGTGATCCCCCATATTCCCTAGCCAAGAAGCAGCCCCAGGCTTCACTTTGTATATGGGGAGTGTCGAACATGCAAAGTATACAACACACATCTAACATATATGACTCAAGCATACCGTAACATTGAGAGCACAAGGATTTTAGAAGCCTCACAAATCACAGACGCAGAGCATGATGCAGGGCATGTACACAGTCAGCAGCCTATAAACCTAGTAAAATATAGATTTTTCAAATAAATGTGAACTACATTCAGGTAAGGAAATACAAATTACATTGGAGAAAAACCTTATCATATCGGAGATTCCTGAGAAATGTAACATTCTCAACTTCTCTAGGCATTGGTTAGAGTATATGAATTTTCATTGTCTTTAGACAAAAGACATGTTCCTCCATCCTAAACATGATAGTTTAGAACATGACTTCATAAAATAAGTTAATAAAATGGCTAATTGCTCCCAAGTGTGTGACTTAAGCTGGTAAAAACAGGAATAAGGATACTGTCCCATGGAGGAAGACTACTTCTATTTTCAAAGTGATCGAGGCTCAATGAAAGCCATACACAAGAAGCAGGGGAAAATATTCAATCTCAGACTACACCATAGCGCAATAAGGTTGTTGGACAGAAAACTTGCAAGAAGTTTGAGAGGGTGATGGAGAAGGGACAACTGGAAGTTTCTAGCATATCTTCTTGGAATTTTTTTGCCAGATCGACAAATCTTTGAGGTAAAAACTTTCTCAACATTTCAATTTATCGTAATAAATAATTGATTTAAGTGCAGAATCCTAGAGAAAATACAACACAGCTGAAAACTTCATCATTCATCTGCACATTGATCCTCCTAGGCAAATTCAAGAAGCTCTCCTCTGTTAGATCGTTATCTAAAACTGTAGTGGCATCATCACTAAGTCCTTGACAACATCATCATTTGCAAGTTTTCAATGATTCAGTAATAACGAAATGAGAAAAATCAGCAATGTTACTCACTTGGTGAAGGAACAGCATCTGGAGGTGAAGGAACAACATCTGGGGGTGAAGGAACAGCATCTGGAGGCGAAGGAACAACATCTGGTCTATAGGTGCTAACTACGGAGGTGTTAGGAATCTGAGCAACAGCGAATTCGCGGCGATTGAAACAAGTAGGCCAGCCCATGGGCAAATGAGGGTGCCAGAGCTCTCCCAGAGCCATCAACTGAATAAGGCATGTCCATAGCAAAATGCTGGAACTCACTCGAACAAACCAGACCTTAATTCTAGCTCTTTGAAGCATTGGAGGCTTTGCTTTAACACCCTTTAACTGCGAAGCAACAGATTTCAAATCCATCCTCTGGTACCAATTCCACATTTCTCCATGCCCAAGAACCCTCCACACCATTGCTCCACCTACATTGGAAACATCTCCAAAAACCCAATCCTTTTAAGCTAATCCGGATCTGCTGCTTCAACCCACTAACAAAGCCAAATAGTAGTCTCTGAATAATGCACGAATTCAAGGACGCTTGCATGACCCAATAGGTAAAAATTTGGTGACAAAAGATTCACCTTCAGGCTTCAGCTTGGTTCCACTTCATAGTAGGCAGATAATGAAAGGACGCTATCCAACCTGCAGCAAATTTATTTGGGCGAATCAGTAAGCCATTTTTATGGCAGATGATTAATTTTCCCAGACATTCTAGAGGTTAAGCTTATTTTTTTCTATTCTTTATACTGCTGGTTAGAATTTTGTTTTCCTAAAAGTAGGCCTGGCCAATTTCACCCTTGGATCCATTTGGCCTTAAAACTCTTTTACCTTTCACTAAAACCATTAAAGTTTCGGCTAAAAGAATTGCAAAAAGCTCAGCGTTCAAACACAATGCAAAGAACCGAAAAGAATCCAAATCAAAATTCGCCGAACTAAAGCCTGAAAAAAGGCCTAATATCATTATCCAGGCATTAAATGCAAATTCCTACTACAGGAATTCGTAATCACTCAATACGAAAATTCATAGAATGTCTATGCTAGGCCGAACCTATTTGAAAAAAATGAAAAAACCAAAATGCGAGAAAACCCAATAGTAGTAATTCAGTTAAAACCCTAAAAAACAACACAAACAACCTGCATTATAGGATCCAGCGATTCTTTGGCTTCAGAGCGGCATTTGGGCCAAATGGGCATCATAATCTCTAGCAAGAAAAAGGCCTCCACCAGCAATGTATTGTCCGTACAATGCCCCCCACTGTTCAGTATCCTCTTGCTCCAGTGCAGAGCCTGCAAGAAACCCAGTACAATGTCCTTCTTGGAAGAAACTTTGGATTCAAAATCTTTATAATAGGATTCCCATGCATTTGTCAGGCCTGCCCATCACAAGAATGATCCAAAACTCCACCTAATTGTCCCAGAGCGTGCTTTACCACTTCTTACCCAAGCACACAGAACCAATGCAGATAAAATCGAGATCGCCGGGATCGTCGTGATCCGCTAGCGACCTTAGAGATAGCAGATTTTCGTGCCGCTGTGCGTGAGGGATAAAATTCTCCAACTTAGCTCTCGGGAGTTCTTTTCCCGTCCACTCACTGTAACGGAAAAATAAAAACAGAAAAGCTGAGTCACGATCTTTTTGCTTATTAAGGAAACTAAAATAATTGTAATCTAACTCACCACCGGCACTGTCAGTAGGCGCGCCACAATTACCGGTCCCGCCTGTGGGAATGATGACGTCAGCGAATTATGTTTCCCGTTTCATGTACGAATTACGTAAAATAATCCATGTGTTAACATTCTGGTTTTCACGTGGTGAGTTGGAAAACCCGCCACATGGCATTTGGTTTTTGTCTTTTGCTTTTAAATTATGTCTTTTTGCATGAAAGTGTATTTTTGGTTTTACTTTTAAGGGTTGGTATGGTTGGTGATACACAAGGAAAAGCCCATTTGAGCTTAGGATAAGATTAAGGTTACAAAATCTGCATTTGGGGTCCATCCTAAAAGTGGATTGGAGGGCACACACTAAGGAGATGATTAAGAAATGCATTGCTCATTAAGGGGTTGTGGGTTGAGGTGGGGGTAGTATATGTTTGTTGTGGTAGAGTTTAGGGCATTGGTTCCCATCAAAGTGGGGTCTAGGATGGGAAACTGTGTTAAAGAAAGATAATTTAGAGGGATTGAGATGGGGTCTTCAATGGGGAATTGTGTAAATGAAATACTATGAATGATTGAAATACTTTAAATGATTGAGGAGATGGGGAGATGGGGTTTAATGTGGGTAGTAGGTAGTGGGAAAAAGAAATGCAATGAAAAAGAAGAGGAAGAGATCACAAGAGCTCTAAAAAGAGTGGGTAGGGAGTATAAAGAAGAAAAAGTATTATTGGTGTCATTTATTATTGATGTTTATATTTTTTGGTATATTGTTAGATATCAAGTGTTTGTTGAAAAATAATGAAATCATTATTATAGTTTAAAGAAAGGTATTATAATACAAGGTTGATGTAAGATTGAAAATATATTGAGTATTTTTTTCTTTAGTTTTATAATTATTTTAATGCTCACTTTTAATAATTATAAATTGAATCATTTTGACTCTTTTGAAGTATGAATTGTCTTTAAATTGCTTTTTCACATAAAAATGATTTATTGTACATCAAAACACTCAATTTATCTCTATGTTCAATTCGTTTGTCCCTAAAGCATCAATGGTTGGACTAAAATGAAAACTAGGTTAGCACCTATACAAATACTCTTTCTAAGCATATAAAATTATTTTTTATGAATATTTCATATTTAACTTTATCGATTAAAGGATAGTACAATATTCACATAAAAGGGGAGGGTGGTAGAGTTTAAACATATAAAACTCATTTATAGGTACCTAGGGATTCCCCGATTACTACGCATAATATGTTTATTCCTATAGTAACCTACACAAACACTTAAGGCTACACACATGTAAACCTACTTTGTAATAGTTTTGTTGAGTCAAATTAGGGATATGACTAAGACAAATCCCTAAATGTGCCTTAGGCACCAAGTTTACTATTTGTAGATGCTTGCAAGTACTACAAAAAAATTAAAAGGTGTTGATAGGTCCAAAGGATTTATATCAAAAATCGTAGAGGATAAGTGATAGCTACTTTTGTTATTGTTCTGACATTGGTTGATTTGTGACAACTGCACACATTGTATGCATATCTTGTATTGGCAGCTGTTTGGCTGCCTTTTTTATTGTACTCATTCTTTTTCTTGTATCAATACCAAAAAAAAACATAGAAGACAAGTGTCAAGAAAGTACATTATCTCATTTACCTAATGCCAACACACTAAATTTGACACCAATATGCATAAACATGCAAAACATTACAGAAGCAAACATATACATGCAATTCAATCTTGATTGAAATTATGATAATGCACAAAAACATGATTTTAATCCAACAATGTAGTTTGCTTTCACTCTTTTCTCAATAGACTAAATGATAGTATAATCAAACATACTTCTTATTCTTTATCCCCATCTTTACATTTTTTATTTCTTGTTTTAGTCCAACCTCAACTATATGATAACTTTTAAAAATAACTCTTTATATTTTATTTTTTGTTATAAATTTAATTTTTAGATGAATGAGCATATTCAATTATTATAAGTAAATAAATATCATTAAATGATTTATTTTTAGTTACATTGTTATGAACTTGATGTTATTTTCTACAACTTTCTTACATACTTTGCACATATAAAACTATAAAAACCAACAAATGGACACACATAACCTCAACCATAAACACACAACCAAATCAAAGATCCTCGTGCACCAAATAAAAAATCCTCAACACACTACATGTGATTCAGATCCCTCTTACATTCTGCATACTTCCCCATTTCACCTCACTCATTACCACTTCTCACATACCCACTTGATGCAAGATCATGTTGGGATATAGCAATCAAATTCAACTAAAGAAAATTGTTACATTTTAGATTTGTGTGGCCTAAGACTGCATCTCTTCTCATGGCCTTTTTTTATCATTTTTTTAGCTCTTCATTGAATATTTGACTCATCATATTTATGATACAATCCAAATCTATTTTGAGATATTCTCAATCCATTGATAAACTTCTCATGATCATGTCTCTCGGAACCAAATGCTATGCCTAATTTTTTGATATATGCAATCATTATATTAAATGTAACATTTCCTAAAAGTTTAAAATCTCCAATTTCTATAGCCAGAAGAAGAAACTCACCCTTCTTATGATATTTAAAATGGTATTGTCAACATGATGTAATAGTTACATTACTTTTAGGGAATCAATTCTAGGAGACATAGTAGAAGACAATATATAGGTCTTGGTCATTAGCTCAAAAAAAAAGATTAAGGTATACACTTTAAAGAAGAATGGATTTCTCCAATTATGCTTCAATTCCATAGGTTTCATCTATATGGGTTTGATTAATTTTGTTGCCTTCTCTATTATCTTGGGCCTATTTATCTCATTAGATTCTTTAATAGTGGACTCATAAAGTAATTTTCAAAAATGTAGTAGGATCAGTAGGTATGGTGTTTATCTATATGAATGGATCAAAATTGTACAAACTTGATCTAGCCTCTAGGCTATTTTGGAGATTTAAATTTTATTTCTAATGTGTCATCCCACTCATACTCTAAGGCATGCAATAATATATAACATAGAACCCAATACCTCTTGAATCTTTAGGGATGATTCATTCTTTTAAAATCAAATATTATATTATGGATATCACTAGCTAGGTAATCCCTAAGTTCACAACGCTAGTGTTGTCTTCAAGTGGGTAAAATTGGTTCATCAACAAAAAATGGAGGGTTTAAGGTCATATCTACAAGAGGCAGTCTTTGAGCTCATATTGAATTTTGGAGGGTGTTCCTAGAGGCTTTAAATGAATACAAGATAATTGGTGATGGTGATAACTAACTAAGAATGCTAATATAACTCCAGAGATTTTCCATTGAGTAGAAGAGCAACAACTTACCATATTGCCTCTATATAGCTCACTCAACACCTTTGTAGTAAGTGTAAAGTGGGATTAATATTCATTATTCCCTTATTTATTTTAGTTTGAATTATAATCATTTTCCCTTTGTGTAGTGATATCATGAACTATTATATACTAAAACCTATTTGAAAAGAAATTATTTAAGACTTTATTTTAAATTTGTGTGATTGGAGTAAGTACACTAGAGACCGGTGTCGATCCAAAGGCAACAAAGTTAAATCTAATGAGGAAAGATAGTAGGAGATAATGAAAAACTATAATTGATCTTAGAATTTAAATATATGACTACGCATTATTATTCAATTTCACATACTTAGTAATCCATTAATGGGATGCACAAATTCATATGTAAACACAAAATGATCCATCATAGAGTGTATGATAGGTTTAGAATCTTTTCATATTCATCGAAGAGTGTTTACATTCATATCAAAAAATGTGCTAAGAGATATCTTACGATACAAATATATTTTTGAATTAGTCCACACATTCATAGAGAAATGAAACTAAAGAATAACCTCATAATAATGTGTGTACTAATCTGAAAATATATCTACCCTCTTGTAGCTAAAATGAGAATAAAATATCTCTTTGTAGAACTTTCTTTGATGTATTCTTATGCTTTTCATGTCCCTAATACTATCAATACTCCCAAGACTTAGACCCAAAACCCAACAATAACAAATGATAGGGTGAAACCCTAAGTCATGGAATTACTTGACAATGCCAAATCCATAGCCATGGATGAATGCCACTTAAAATGGATGTGATAGGTTGAAGTAAAACACATGTATTGATTTATGGTAGTTGGGAGACTTTCTACATTCATGGTAGTAGTTGGGATAAAATTGGGCATTTAACATTGGTGCCCAAAACAAGCTTTCAAAATATGTTCTTTAATGATTGGGTTCCTAGCAGGTAGTGAGAGCTGGGAGGAATAAGGAATTTGTAACCAATAAGGTGTCCTATGGGCCCCAAATTCTAGCCAGAACCTAGAATAAAATTTGTATAGGTAAGCATCAAGCCTAAGAGAGATATCAAAATTGGAACAAGAAAGAAATCAATGAGCAACAAGGTTTGGATGGAACCAAGAAGATTAGGTTCCAAGTTCTAACCTGAGCCTACAATCTAGAGGAAAGGGAAGAATGGAAATTATGGGGATTAGGTGTCAGACGGGAAAAGATAACTTAAAATTAGAACTAAAAGTTTTAAGTTTTGATAGAGGCCCGAGGTCTGAGAGGAACTAAAAAGAAATGAAGGGTGGTTGGGAGTGGAAGGGAACTTAGGACTAGAACCCAAGGTTTTGGGTTCCAAGCTGTACCTAGAACCCACAACCCAACAAAGAATTGAGAATAAACAAAGGGAGGGGTTCTAGGCTGTTGTTGGGGCTCAAGGCCTGATAAGAACCACAAAAAGAAAGACTAAGGAGCTTGATAAAAAAAATGACTCCTCCAAAATTTGAACATCACAAATTTTTTTATTGAGTTCATACCATGCGAGGTCACATTTTAGATCAATGGATCATCATCATGCTACCGTGTAGCTTTTTTTTAGGAATTTATACTCTCTAGCTATTTGATTCAAGGTAATCCTATAATTGTATGAATATATAAATAAAAATATGTTAATCTTCTAGTAAATATGGTTGAATTCATTACAGGTCCCATAGATTTTAGTATCATGATCCCTAGTTTTATAGAATGTGCAAAAAAGTCAAGGTCAAAGTCGTGTGGACTAGGGATTATATTAATTATTATCAAATAAATAGTTGTGTCAAGGATGTTGATTTTCCTAATAATATATCATCTATTGTAGGTAATTAATGGCATTAATGACTAGTTCAACATCTATGATCCTTTAATTGTTAGTGTCATCATTATTGTTTTTCATATTTAGAGTTGTACCCACATGTGATCACTATTTTTCACTCCCTTTCTTTTCTAATAAATTATTCTTGTTTAATTAATAATCCACTACCATAATTCTTATTCTTTAGTGGGGCATATAATCGTATTTATATTTATATTTTCTTAATGTTTTATAATCATATTCTTCTCTTGTGTGGTACTCTTCTAATTATAAAATGTTTTTGTATTACATAAAGTGGTCTCTAGACACATGTTAACAAGCATTCAATCTACATATTCACTCTTCATTGAAGAGCCAAACTATGTAAAAGAAAAGGGAAAATTTTCAAATAATGTTTCTATTTTTATAAATTTCCATAACAAAGAAGTTCTACTCTTTTACTTGGTAGGACTCTTTCAAACAATAACTCATTTACTAAAAACCCATCTTAGAGCTATTTTTAATTTTATTTAACATTTTGAAGTTAAGTTATGCATCTCACAGTTATCTAGATTATTTCTTTTGTCTTTTAAAGAGTTGAAGTGATTTAAATTTTGTTAAGTCTTTTAGAACTTTAAAAGTTGAACATGGATCCTCCAAGGTGTTGATGTTCTTTTCTATACTAACCCCTAACCCTAAGGTTTCTTATATATACATAAAAAAGTGACCAAATTTATCAAAGAAGAAGATACCTATCCTCAAACTGGGGGTTGAAAAGGACAACAATAGGATTACATACCTCTTATGCACTTTGAGCCTTACCAAGCTCAAAGGGTAGTCCCAAAGATCTTTTAAAGAATAAATCAAATAAATATCAAAATTAATCTTCATAAAGTATGACTTTATATATTAGTTGTGATTGTTGTTCTTTGTTAAGGAATACTACATTTAATTTACATATCTCTTCTTTTATGTAGCTAGGATAATGATGTAACTAAAGATAAACATGGTCACAAATCTCTTCAAATATATTTAGTAGAAATTACTTATAGCATCGTCAACCTATTAAAGTTACACTATACGTAGTCTTTCAAGGTTTTCATATTTAATGTGTCACAATAAATTTAGTAAAGGTTTGTAATGATAAACTATGTAAGATTACAAAATAAGAAAAATAAAATGGTTAAAATATTTTCTTGGTTTAAAATGATGTGGGTAGCCTTTTGCCACAAGACCAATTCCTACTCCTGCAACACATAATTTACCCTAAATGGAATCCTTAACAAATCTACAAACCCTTAATTTTTAAATTAGTCTAATTTACCTTTATCTTGTATATCTCAAACCCTCAAATACCCTTTATCCCCAATAATGCAATCTCTACTTGATAATCTATAAATTTTTTAAAGATTCACATAGTAGTTTGAAATATTTTCACAAAACATATGCATGCATGTAACGAAAGGTTTTACTACGCCCCTTGGATGAAAAATAACAAAGATATGATACGAAATAAAATAAGTGTGTATTTAGGGCTTCCTTGAATCCATTAAAACTCTAAAATATTTGTGGAGACAGGTTGCAAGACAAGAGTAAAGTAGTGCCTTATATTGATTTTCTTAAAAAAAATTGCTATTACAAATGACCAAAAATCTAAAAAAAAATAGTTACAGTCATACATAAAGGTTATACATGAAATATAACTTAACTCGGATGAGCTTTTCCATAGAGATGCAAAAAACCCAGCCCTTTACAATGAACACCAAATGCCCTTACATGGATCTAGATAGAGCATGTGGGAGAAAGACATGCCATGGAAATCATGCACCACATCCTACTATCTAAAAGTTATATCCTAGTATCTCCTTACAAAATTTGATCTACTACATATTTGACATGGCCATAATATCATTCAAATTAAAATCTATGAGAATTGAGTAAAAATAAGTAGTTTTGGGCATTCTTTTGGTAAGTGTTGGTCCTTTTTAGCTAATAAATGAAAACCCTAATTGCTTATAGCAAACCGTCATTAAAACTACTTAAATTGCACATCAAAATCATGCTTAATTATCCTTAAATAGAGAAAAAATCACTATTATCAACTATTAGTACCCTTATGGAATTTCAAGTTCCTTTTTAGTGACCATGTGACTTTTTGGGGCATTCTAATGAGTTTGATAGAAGTTGGTGAAATAGGTAGATCTTTTGAATTTGAAGGATCAAACCAAATCCATACTTCATACTATAGTTTGGGACATTGGGATTGGGGTCACAAGGAAGTCATGCTAAAAGAAGGAAGTCCAAAAAATAACCTTGGGAATTAACCAAGTGTCAAGATCAAAGTTTGGACTTGACTCATACTTGGTACCATTTTTAAGGAAAGTCCAATCTTCAAACTTTGATGGAAAATACATAGTAATTTATTGAGCAATGGTATTTTTGAGGAACTAGGGAAACAGTACTGAGATGGAAGGATGGGGAAAATTTTGACTCCAAAAGAGTATGAAAGAATTGAAAGAGTTCAAAAGTCGAGCATACCTTGGAATATGCATTGGGATGAAGGAAAGTAAACAATTCTAAAAAGGAACACTTAAAAAAAAAATATTTGAAATGAACTTGAATAGTCAAGGAAGGGATGGACACATGACCAAGTTTGAATATCTAAAAAATAGCATTAGGAGCCTTTTAGAGGGTAAGGGATTTGGATGTTGGAGTGACAAGGAAAAATCACATAGGTTAAGGGAAGGTTGGAACTTCAACTCTAAAATATAATATTTTTTGAAGTGTTCAGAATCAAGAGCTAAGGATGACAAGGGAAAGATACTTGGGGAAGAGGAAACTCACAAATTTAACTTTGATTAAAAAAAAAGTGAGATCGAATCAAAGTTAAGAATCAAGGAGGATGCAAATAAGATACATCAATCAAGGATGATCCAACTTCTTGGTTTGAAAGACTTCGGAAAATTTTGGTAGTAAAGACCAAAAATTGGGATGAAGTTGGCAATGGTACTTTGGAAAGGGGAATTTCAATGTTTCAAAAAGGATGGAGTTAGGAAATTTGAAAGTCCAATGGAAGTGAAATCTAAGAATTTTAACAAAGATTTTTGGGGTTTGAAGCTCAAGGATGGAAAATATATTATACAAAGAGAAGGACAAGTCCAACAATTTAGCAATAGAAAACATTCTAAGGCATATTTTTTTTAAGCTTGGGTCACTATCATGAAAACCTCGATAAGTTTGATAGGCCAACACAATCAATGCTTAGAAAAAATTTAAAAGGATTTAGATTAGATTTTTGAGATCAAGTGGAAGGGCCTACTATGAGGATTAATCTTGATAACTTAATAGATAAAGGGAAAGTGGAGATAGAAAGGATTGTATATCATAATGGGAATACCAAAAAGTTTGAAACTCCAACAACTCTCAAAACCTAAGAAAATGACTAAATAGATCTATACTGAGAATTTTTTGGACCTTTTACAAACTTTGAAGCATGATGAGCACATAGGGGACATTGTAGTTTAGACTTGGACAAAATTTTGACAAAGGGAAAACCCACTTATGTTGTCTTAGATTAGTTATAAAAAGGTGGGATGACATCGTTGAATGTACAAGACAACTGAGAGGGGGGAGGGGTGAATCATTTGTTCATTAAAACATCAAACCCTCATTAACATTCAAATCCACATTAACCTTATTATCCTTTAATTCGTTAAAATGATTTAACATGTAAGCAAATATATAGAAACTAAAAGCACAGCAACACCATACACAATAGAACACCAGATTTATGTGGAAAACCCTAGAAGGTAAAAACCACGGTGAGGATTAGCTCACTGTATAAAGTACTTGTAACATCAAATACAAAAGGCCAATTGTTGGAGGGCTCACTATCCAAAAGAAAAGAAGGGCTCACTACCCAGAAGAAAAGAAGAAAGAAGAATGTTACAATGAGAAATCCATCTCAGTGCAACAAAAAAGATCCACCTTTGCATCACCAATACATAGACACTCTCTCCAAAGAATGCAGACGCCTTTTGCTCACCTACTTCCAGTAGTCTTAGTCGTTAAATCTCACACTGCACTTCGCACTTTCACACTTCACATCATAATTCACATCCTCCATCAATTCAACACACGTATATATATACCCATCACAACCTTGAAAACAATTCACAAGGTTGACTACACATCTCAAATATGCAAATTCAAATTAGGTCAACACAAAAACATTCTCATGGTGGAAAGGAATGAAGGCAGACCACAACACACCTTAACCTGGACCCAAATTCACTCATACATGCTATGCCACACTTCCACAAACACTGAAGCATATCCGCAATTATTGTAAACACCCAAGGTTAGTCTTACCTGTGTAAACATCATTAAACAATTAAGTACACACTTCCTTTGATCCATACATGAATCGCAGACAATATATATCACTTGAACATAATTTGGAATATTCCATAAACACCCTAAAATCCAACAAATTCTTTTACAACAACTTTCACCTGAAGAACACATTCATCCTATATGCCAAGCTAGCCTTCCACATAGTTGTAACACATGAATCCAACCTTCTGGAGCACCAAACTTCAAACAATTCAGACTGAAGATAGATATGATCAATATTAGCACACCTTTAGATCCACAAGACCATAAACCAAACTGTAGAGAAATGTGGAGTAAAACAATTTCTCCCAGACAACACTACAATACATTGTTCACACACTAGTGAACACAAATTTCTCTACACAATTATCCAAGACATGAAATTTTGGATATAATGACTGTGAACACCTCTTAACAACATATTTGAACTACATAATCAAATCTTCAATATAGAAGAAATATGGAGCAAAAATAGATCACTATTCTACCATACAAAACACCTCTCAATCACACTATTTTCTCTTTTATTTAAATTTTCTCAAAAGCACTTGGAAAACAAGCACCACAAACACATTCTCATCATCTTCAACACTTCCTCATCACCACCAAACTACTACAGAAACTCAACAGAATCTTATCAAAGAAACACAAGAGGTTGACATGAGTGACACTACTAATGACAACATAATGCAACTAATCAAAGTATCATCACAAACTTCCAACAATATCTCCATAGACTTGTTGAAATCAATGACAACACACAATCTACTAATGCTTCCTTTGTCATTGATGGCAACACATGATGTGAAAAACCACCAACAAAAAAAACAACATTTATGATCACCATAGTTCACATATTGCACTTTAGTGCATACTACTCCTTACACTTTCTCTTTCTCCCCCTTACTTCATAAGGTTTTCCAATTAACTCTCTCCCCCTTTGAAATCAATGGAAAAGGGAAACACACTTCTATCTCTCCCCCTTTAACATCAATCACACATACTTTCTCCTCCCCAAAGGTAACACCTATAAGGAACAACAACTACTCTGCAACTACCTTTCCTTTTACTGCACTCTATTTTCTTCACACCTTCTCTGCACATCTACACATTCCACTTCTCTACAAACTCACCCTTAGGAGTACACAACATACTACTGCAACACAATGACAACACTTACTCCCCCTAACTGTAACAACCAATAACACCACTACCTACTCCC